>CM060112.1:250000-260000 GCA_030522415.1 Channallabes apus
TCAATTGTTAAAAGCGCTATACAAATAAAATTTAATTGAATTGTGTGTGTTCATACCTCATTACATCCGGGATTATCTACCAGCTGATGGCTGCTAGCATGAAGAGGTTGTCCGGCATTCACAGGATTTAACACAACCTTATCTCCAATGACCACCTGTAACACTCACACATACACACACATACACACATACAGACACAGCACTGTAACCCTCATGCTGTCTCCTATAGAGCGAGACTGGAACACTCACATTGTCTCCTATAGAGCGAGACGGTAACACACACGCTGTCTCCTATACAATGAGACCGTAACACTCACAGTGTCTCCTATAGAGGGGACCGTAACAGTCATACTGTCTCCTATAGAGGAGACCGTAACACACACACTGTCTCCTATAGAAGAGACCGTAACAGTCACAGTGTCTCCTATAGAGCGAGCCTGTAACACTCACAGTGTCTCCTATAGAGAGAGATCGTAACACCCACACTGTCTCCTATAGAGGAGACCGTAACACTCATACTGTCTCCTATAGAGCAAGACCGTAACACTCACGCTGTCTCCTTTAGAGCGAGACGGGAACACTCACGATGTCTCCTATAGAGCGAGACTGTAACACTCATGCTGTCTCCTATAGAGCGAGACCGTAACATTCATACCGTCTCCTATAGAGCGAGACCATAACACTTATATTGTCTCCTATAGAGCGAGACTGTAACACTCATGCTGTCTCCTATAGAGCAAGACTGTAACACACATACTGTCTCCTATAGAACAGACCGTAACACTCACAGTGTCTCCTATAGAGCGAGACCATAACACTCACAGTGTCTCCTATAGAGGAGACCGTAACAGTCACAGTGTCTCCTATATAGCGTGCCTGTAACACTCACAGTGTCTCCTATAGAGAGAGATCGCAACACCCACACTGTCTCCTATAGAGGAGACCGTAACACTCATGCTGTCTCCTATAGAGCAAGACCGTAACGCTCACGCTGTCTCGTATAGAGCAAGACTGTAACACACACGCTATCTTTTTTAAAGTGAGATCGTAACACACACACTGTCTCCTATAGAGCGAGACGGGAACACTCACGATGTCTCCTATAGAGCGAGACCGTAACACTCACTCTGTCTCCTAGAGTGAGATTGTAACACACACCCTGTCTCCTATAGAGCGAGACTGGAACACTCACGATGTCTCCTATAGAGTGAGACCGTAACACTCACACTGTCTCCTATAGAGCGAGACGGGAACACTCACGATGTCTCCTATAGAGCGAGACTGTAACACTCATGCTGTCTCCTATAGAGCGAGACCATAACATTCATACCGTCTCCTATAGAGAGAGACCATAACACTTATACTGTCTCCTATAGAGCGAGACTGTAACACTCATGCTGTCTCCTATAGAGCAAGACTGTAACACATACTGTCTCCTATAGAACAGACCGTAACACTCACAGTGTCTCCTATAGAGCGAGACCATAACACTCACAGTGTCTCCTATAGAGGAGACCGTAACAGTCACAGTGTCTCCTATAGAGCGTGCCTGTAACACTCACAGTGTCTCCTATAGAGGAGACCGTAACACTCATGCTGTCTCCTATAGAGGAGACCGTAACACTCACGCTGTCTCGTACAGAGCAAGACTGTAACACACACGCTATCTTTTTTAAAGTGAGACCGTAACACACACACTGTCTCTAATAGAGCGAGACCGAAACACTCACGCTGTCTCCTAGAGTGAGATCGTAACACACACCCTGTCTCCTATAGAGCGAGACGGGAGCACTCACGATGTCTCCTATAGAGCGAGACTGTAACACTCACGCTGTCTCCTATAGAGCGAGACTGTAACACTCACTCTGTCTCCTAGAGTGAGATCGTAATACACACCCTGTGTCCTATAGAGCGAGACTGTAACACTCACGCTGTCTCCTGTAGAGCGAGATCATAACGCTCACGCTGTCTCCTATAGAGCGACTGTAACACTCACGCTGTCTCCTATAGAGCGAGACTGTAACACACATACTGTCTCCTACAGAAGAGACCGTAACACTCTCAGTGTCTCCTATATAGCGAGACCATAACACTCACAGTGTCTCCTATAGAAGAGACCGTAACAGTCATACTGTCTCCTATAGAGGAGACCGTAACAGACACAGTGTCTCCTATAGATGAGACCGTAACACACACGCTGTCTCCTATAGAAGAGACCGTAACAGTCACAGTGTCTCCTATAGAGCGAGCCTGTAACACTCACAGTGTCTCCTATAGAGAGAGATCGTAACACCCACACTGTCTCCTATAGAGAGAGATCGTAACACCCACACTGTCTCCTATAGAGGAGACCGTAACACTCACGATGTCTCCTATAGAGCGACTGTAACACTCACGCTGTCTCCTATAGAACGAGACCGTAACACACACACAGTCTCCTAGAGTGAGATCGTAACACACACCCTGTCTCCTGTAGAGCGAGATCATAATGCTCACGCTGTCTCCTATAGAGCAAGACTGTAACACACACGCTATCTTTTTTAAAGCGAGACCGTAACACACACACTGTCTCCTATAGAGCGAGACCATAACATTCATACCGTCTCCTATAGAGAGAGACCATAACACTTATACTGTCTCCTATAGAGCGAGACTGTAACACTCATGCTGTCTCCTATAGAGCAAGACTGTAACACATACTGTCTCCTATAGAACAGACCGTAACACTCACAGTGTCTCCTATAGAGCGAGACCATAACACTCACAGTGTCTCCTATAGAGGAGACCGTAACAGTCACAGTGTCTCCCATAGAGCGTGCCTGTAACACTCACAGTGTCTCCTATAGAGGAGACCGTAACACTCATGCTGTCTCCTATAGAGGAGACCGTAACACTCACGCTGTCTCGTATAGAGCAAGACTGTAACACACACGCTATCTTTTTTAAAGTGAGATCGTAACACACACCCTGTCTCCTATGGAGCGAGACGGGAGCACTCGCGATGTCTCCTATAGAGCGAGACTGTAACACTCACGCTGTCTCCTATAGAGCGAGACTGTAACACTCACTCTGTCTCCTAGAGTGAGATCGTAATACACACCCTGTGTCCTATAGAGCGACTGTAACACTCACGCTGTCTCCTATAGAGCGAGACTGTAACACACATACTGTCTCCTACAGAAGAGACCGTAACACTCTCAGTGTCTCCTATATAGCGAGACCATAACACTCACAGTGTCTCCTATAGAAGAGACCGTAACAGTCATACTGTCTCCTATAGAGGAGACCGTAACACACACAGTGTCTCCTATAGATGAGACCGTAACACACACGCTGTCTCCTATAGAAGAGACCGTAACAGTCACAGTGTCTCCTATAGAGCGAGCCTGTAACACTCACAGTGTCTCCTATAGAGAGAGATCGTAACACCCACACTGTCTCCTATAGAGAGAGATCGTAACACCCACACTGTCTCCTATAGAGGAGACCGTAACACTCACGATGTCTCCTATAGAGCGACTGTAACACTCACGCTGTCTCCTATAGAACGAGACCGTAACACACACACAGTCTCCTAGAGTGAGATCGTAACACACACCCTGTCTCCTGTAGAGCGAGATCATAATGCTCACGCTGTCTCCTATAGAGCAAGACTGTAACACACACGCTATCTTTTTTAAAGCGAGACCGTAACACACACACTGTCTCTTATAGAGCGAGACCGTAACACTCGTACTGTCTCCTATAGAGCGAGACCGTAACACTCACGCTGTCTCCTATAGAACGAGACCGTAACACACAAACAGTCTCCTAGAGCGAGACCGTAACACTCACTCTGTCTCCTAGAGTGAGATCGTGACACACACCCTGTCTCCTATAGAGCGAGACTGGAACACTCACGATGTCGCCTATAGAGGGAGACCGGAACACTCACACTGTCTCCTATAGAGCGAGACGGGAACACTCACCCTGTCTCCTATAGAGCGAGCCTGTAACACCCACACTGTCTCCTATAGAGGAGACCGTAACACTCATGCTGTCTCCTATAGAGCAAGACCGTAACATACACGCTATCTTTTTTAAAGCGAGACCGTAACACAAACACTGTCTCTTATAGAGCAAGACCGTAACACTCGTACTGTTTCCTATAGAGCGAGACCGTAACACTCACGCTGTCTCCTATAGAGAAGACCGTAACAGTCATACTGTCTCCTATAGAGAAGACCGTAACACACACACACTGTCTCCTATAGAAGAGACCGTAACAGTCACAGTGTCTCCTATAGAGCGAGCCTGTAACACTCACTCTGTCTCCTATAGAGAGAGATCGTACCACACACCCTGTCTCCTATAGAGCGAGACGGGAACACTCACGATGTCTCCTATAGAGCGAGACTGGAACACTCATGCTGTCTCCTATAGAGAAGACCGCAACAGTCATACTGTCTCCTATAGAGAAGACCGTAACACACACACACTGTCTCCTATAGAAGAGACCGTAACAGTCACAGTGTCTCCTATAGAGCGAGCCTGTAACACTCACTCTGTCTCCTATAGAGAGAGATCGTACCACACACCCTGTCTCCTATAGAGCGAGACGGGAACACTCACGATGTCTCCTATAGAGCGAGACTGGAACACTCATGCTGTCTCCTATAGAGCGAGACTGTAACACACATACTGTCTCCTAGAGCGAGACCGTAACACTCACTCTGTCTCCTAGAGTGAGATCGTAATACACACCCTGTCTCCTATAGAGCGAGACTGGAACAATCACGCTGTCTCCTATAGAGCAAGGCTGTAACACTCACGCTGTCTCCTGTAGAGCGAGATCATAATGCTCACGCTGTCTCCTATAGAGCAACTGTAACACTCACGCTGTCTCCTATAGAGCGAGACTGTGACACACATACTGTCTCCTACAGAAGAGACCGTAACAGTCATACTGTCTCCAATAGAGGAGACCGTAACACACATACTGTCTCCTGTAGAGCGAGATCATAACACACACGCTATCTTTTTTAAAGCGAGCCTGTAACACTCACAGTGTCTCCTATAGAGTGAGACTTTAACACTCACACTGTCTCCTATAGACCGAGACTTTAACACTCACGATGTCTCCTGTAGAGCGAGATCATAATGCTCACGCTGTCTCCTATAGAGCAACTGTAACACTCACGCTGTCTCCTATAGAGCGAGACTGTGACACACATACTGTCTCCTACAGAAGAGACCGTAACAGTCATACTGTCTCCAATAGAGGAGACCGTAACACACACACTGTCTCCTGTAGAGCGAGATCATAACACACACGCTATCTTTTTTAAAGCGAGCCTGTAACACTCACAGTGTCTCCTATAGAGTGAGACTTTAACACTCACACTGTCTCCTATAGACCGAGACTTTAACACTCATGATGTCTCCTATAGAGTGAGACTTTAACACTCACGCTGTCTCCTATAGAGCGAGGCGGGAACACTCACACTGTCTCCTATAGAGCGAGAGTATAATACTCACACTGTCTCCTATAGAGCGAGACTGTAACACTCACGCTCTCTCCTATAGAGCGAGAATGTAACACTCACGCTGTCTCCTATAGAGCGAGACCGTAATACTCACGCTGTCTCCTATAGAGCGAGGCGGGAACACTCACACTGTCTCCTATAGAGCGAGACTGTAATACTCACGCTGTCTCCTGTAGAGCGAGATCATAACACTCACACTGTCTCCTATAGAGCGAGACTGTAATACTCACGCTGTCTCCTGTAGAGCGAGATCATAACGCTCACGCTGTCTCCTATAGAGACAAGACTGTAATACTCACGCTGTCTCCTATAGAGCGTAGCTTGTAGAACGGTTGAATGTAAAACCAGGATCCTTCGTTTCCTGCAGCATCCAGAGTCACTCGCATGGCATTTTTCTCCAATAGAGCAGGCAGACGCTTATTCACAGTCAGATATTTATTACTCTTCAGGTGGAGGAGCTAAACATACACACATACACACACAGATATACGCACACACACACACAGTTGATAGTGTAGATGACAAGGGTTGATTAGAAAGTCTGTGTGTTTGCATGTTGGCTGTTTCACCTGGATGACATTTCCATACTGGATGACGGTCCCTAACAGCTTCTTGTTCTCTGATTCATTTTGTTTCTTCTCTAAATCAGCAGCATGCTGAAGACAAAGGATAAGAAACAACACAAAATGTTAACCCCTTAAAATTACTAGAATTTTAATTTAAATGTACGTTAAAATTTCCTGTTAATTACATCTTGTTGTGATAAACAACTTGTAACGCTCAGATTAAATTTTTGCGCTAATCACAATAAATCGGGGTCTTAAATCTATATACGGGCTGATTACACTCACTTCCGGTATTGCGCAACCTTCGCGGAGCAAGGAAAGACGCACGACAACAACAATTGAACCAAACCACAGTGTATTATGTACAAAAGAAATTATATACAAACAAACAAAAAGTGCAACTACAAAATAATATATATATAAACTATCTACAACTATAAACAATGTCAGTAGTGCATGCGGGTGTGTGAGTGCGTATGTATCATTGTCCAAGTCCGTGCTATTATAGGAGTGAGATGGTTTACGGGAGAGATGGCTCGCTCTCACCAGGAAATTATGGTAAATCCGGGAGAACGAGGAAACGGGATGAGAAGGGTACTGAATGAAAATCCGGCAAGGTAATCCGAAAAACATCAAAACATCAAAACTCATCTCTCCGTGCCGAGCACCCTGCCGTTTCCGGCTTTATACCGGCACACGTGACCCGATAGGTCATCGGGGTTCCCTCGCGGCACAGCTGTGCATGCGCGCGTGAGCTTAACCCCGGAACCAAAACACCGTTGTCATGGGGACGAAAATATCCGCATGGGGCCAGTTTGCTGGTGCAGGTGAGCAACATTAGCTCTTTCTTCTTTCCCCTGCTGTTTAACTGCCCATTTATGTGACCGCGCTACATAGACCCCCCCCGCCCCCCCAGCCTCCGGCGTGTGAGGAGAGGACCGCACTAGCGCATCATCAAAACCACTCCCTCGGCTAGTGTCAGTCCATTGGTTCTTTTTTATGTCTTTTTGCTGGACCCTCCCACTGGGCACTAGCTCACCGGAAAAGTTTTTGATGGGCAGAGGGAAAAGATGGAGTCCGTCGCCAAACCAGCTCACCCAGTAGCTCTGGCGCCTTGTGCTGCCGGGAACGGTGGTAGCTGGCTTCTTTGGCTGGCTGACCGGTTGGTAGTGGTGTCTCTTCCTCCGCTGTGTTCCTGTGGTAGGTCGTGGATGGATAGGTGGCTGACTCTGTGGAGTGTTGGTGGCTGGCTGGTCGGCTGCTCCAGCAGCTGGTGAGGTCTGGCAGGTGGTAGCTCCCGGATCTTCCCTTGGGTTTGCAGGGGTGAGGGGCGACGGGCGTAACCGTTCTCTGCCGGCCACTGGTTTGCTTGGCCCCACTCCGGGTGTTCTGGCAGACCTCGCATGCTCCCACGTACCGCCAGACGTCCTTGCGGATGGTGGGCCACCAGGCGACGTCTAGGAGGCTTAGTAGTGTTTTCAGCCCCCCCTGGTGGCCACCCGACGGCTTTTGGTGAAAATCATGTAGGAACGTCTGGACCTTTGATGGTGGGACTACCAGCTGGCGTGCTCCTCCCTTCTTCCTTGGAACTCTACGGTGTAACGCCCCCTGGTGGTGTTCGAAGGAGACGCCCTGGTTCTGGGTCGCTCCGACATCCACCACAGTGGCCAGTAGAGCCACCTGGAGACCTTCCCGTTGTGGATGTTCCACCTCTGCGAGGTCTCTGGGTGGGGTGGCTGACAGCTCCGAGGTAGGTTGAGGAGGTTCGGTTTTCGGTGGTAAGGTACAGTAGAGCTGAGAGGGTGCAGAGAGGGGCTGAGCGTTGAACGGTCCGGCCTGGGCCAGAGTAGAAGTGGGCAGTGGTGCTCCTTTCTTCCCTTTCTCCTGGCTGTTCTTCTCTGGAGTTGCGGCGTTTGGAAGATCGGATGAATGTAGAGATGAAGGTGGTGAAGACGCCGAGGTGTGTGCTTCTGATCTGAGGACGGTGGGCGTGCTAAAGAGGCGCAGCTTCTTCATCAGCTTCTCCCAGATGACATCACGGCGCATAAAACAGTCAGCTACCGCTTTCTCCAGTTTCCCTAGCGACTCGTGGCAGTACCGCTCCAGCTCAGTTAATTTGGCGTCCACTGCCTGTCGAAAACTGAGTTCACAGTTTAAACTGCTGTCCATGGATTCTCTGAAATCCCTCTCCAACACACCCACCTTTTCAGACATTTCCAGCCTCTACATCCCCTTTACATTGCTTGAGTTCAGAACGCATTGTTTTTACACTATCAGACATATTAGACATAAGACCCACAATGTTATCATCATGTCTATCTGATACATATAACGAACTAAGCAATGACTTAGAACTACGTCTTGGTACAACTGCATGTACTTCATCATCCGGTATATTCCTAGCCATAGCAAAGTCGGCCCTCCTGGTACTACTAGCATTAGCATGTACGTTAGCCCTAGCACTAGCCATGTTAGCGTCTATTTTGCTCCACAAAGGCACACAACACCGGAAAAACACCCAAACAAACAGAATCCCCGTACGGGCCACCACTATGTAACGCTTGGATTAATGTTAAACCGTTTGTTACAAGAATACGGATTCGGGAATCTAAATAAGTGCTGGTAAACCACACTTCCGGTATTGTGCAACCGCGGCAGGACAATATACGACGCGACACAAGAGCAAGTAGTGAAATAAACCAAAGTGTATTATACAAAAACAAACCAACAAACAAACAAACAAACACGGTGCACCGAAACCAATATATACAAATATAATACAAATGTAAACAATGTGTGTGGTGTATGCAGGGGTGTGTGTGTGTATGAGTGAAAGTCCAGGGTGTGTTGTATTGCGTGTATGGAAAGATGAATTGGAGAGATTATTCTCGGCCTCACCAGGATAGATGTCAACTCTGGGAGCTCGAGTAATGGAACGAGAGGTGAAATGTGAGTGTCCAACGAGATTGATCCAAGCAATGATATAATCCGTTTGGATCCAACAAACAAACTCTCTCTCAAAAACATTCAGCGCGCTGTGGTAATCTCTCCGTGCCGGCTTCCTTGCCAGTTCCGGCTTTATGCCGGCACACGTGATCAGATTCACATCCGGGTTCCCTTGCGTCGCGATCGCGCATGCGCGTGGGAGCTTGCCCGTTGACCAACACTGTCACAAGGGGAAAATATCAACCGCTAGGGTACATCTTTGGCAACAGGTGAGCAGCATTTCCTCTTCCATCCTTTCCCTGTTATAAAATGTCCCTTTATGTGGCATCAACCAGTTTTGCTTAACTGCTTAATATCTGGGTGCATTTCCTGTGCATGCAATGTATCCAGTCGACATCCAGCCGACATCACAAAACTGCTGCATTTTTCTTTTGTGATGTTTTTGCAGACTTGTAGCACAGCTTTTAAGTTGCTGCCATTTGCCAGGCGCGATGAGAAATATAAACTCTCCATTAAGTCCTTGGTATTTCCCAAAGTCTTCTCCCCAGTGGACACGCCTGAAACACCTCCTCAATAAGGCGTTCGTGAGGGATCCTAACCAGATCCTCCGAACCACTTCAACTGACTCCTTTCATTGGAATGCATTGTACTCGCAACCTCACTTATCTGGTCACTACCCAGAGTTTGTGAGCCCTCTTCTGACTACAGCAAACCGTACACAAACAATCATACACATAACTCTGATGCAGCACTGATCTGTCTGTCACTCTCTCAATCCACTCTGCCCTCGTTCAACTCGAGCAAAAACATGAGATCCTTTCACTCCCCTGCTGTGGGCAGAGACAACCCACACATTTCTGGCTGTGAACCATGGCCTCAGATTTAAAGGTGTTGAAGCCACTAATCAATAATGCCATCAGGATCACATCATCTGCAAATAGCTAAGATACAATCCGGAGGTCA
>CM060112.1:270000-365000 GCA_030522415.1 Channallabes apus
TGACCAATTACACCTGTGTGTGTGTGTGTGTGTGTGTGTGTGTGTGTGTGTGTGTGTGTGTGTGTGTGTGTGTGTGTGTGTGTGTGTGAGCTAATTGTGGAAAAGTGATTTGTACATCACACATGTTTATTTTATTCTGACAGCTGTGAGGAAAAAGACATAAAAATTAAGGACCTCTTAAGGACGTGTAAGGACGTGTAAGGACGTGTAAGGACCCGCTCCTCTGCCCTCAGGACTGCTGAGGGAATAAATAACTTTATTGTAGAGAGACCGTTAATGAGTTATTCTACAGGATCTCACACAACAGTCCAGTCCAGTCCAGTCCAGTCTAGTCCAGTCCAGTCCAGTCCAGTCATGCAGAGTGAAACAGGCACTAGAGAAGTTTGTGTCATTTTATGAAAGTCAATTAAAATAAAGATTATTAAATGGAGAACTGAGTGTTTCATCAGGATACAGAGTTCAAGACTGTAAAGGTATAACAGAGATGAAACCTGTTTGAAGTAAGTTGAGGTTAAACTGTATAAAGGTCAGAGTAACTCCTGAGCCTCTTCATCCTGATTGGTTAAGCCTGTCTGCTGGGTCACATGGTGTGTTTAGAGTGTGTGGAGATCTTCTCCTGAAGCTGCACAGACACAAAGAGAAACATCTGTACCTTCAGCAGGACAATGCAGTGCTCTGTCCAGATCCCCATCCAGAACCTCTGCATCTGACCCCATCTCACACACACACACACACACACACACACATCTACCAAGTTTGCATAACAAATAAGTCTGACACACACAAACACCTCCATTTATCTTCTATCATAGCATACATCTCTCTCTCTCACACACACACACACACACAGTGGGGATTTGCATATGCACATGTGTGGAGGGTTTTCCTGTTACACTGAACAGTAACACATTAAACGGTTTTCAGCTGTAGTGTTGATCCTGATCTCTGGATGGAGAGGAACACTTTACACACACACACACACACACACAGCTACTCTATGTTAAAGCAGTAAGTGCTCAGTGCTCCTGGAGCTTGAGGAGGAGAAGATCAGAACAGGAAATGGAAAATAACTTAAAACACCAAAAAAACAACAACAACAACAACAACAGCCCGCTTTAAGCTCCGCAGTGACCCACAGCTGAGGCTCCAGTCATCAATACATCATAAATAAACTCATCAAAGAATAAAGTTTGACGTGTTTAAGAGGAAACCCCGGATTTTGATCATTTTTACACACACACACACACACACACACACACACACACACTCCTGCTGAGTGTTAAAGTCCTGATTGTGTTATAAACTGGTTATTCTGTATCCGAGTCGCTTTTTTCCTGCTGCAGGAGAACAGTTCTCTCTCTCTCACACACACACACACACACACACACTATATAATTATTTTATCAGAGTTGGAGTTCGGGATTAAAGTGTTGCTGGATGTTCTTACCTCACACAGCTGGACTTCACTCCGACCTCCTGACTTTAGGCTACAGTTTGGTCTAAAAGCTGCGACCTGGAGAGAAACTCATCCTGCCGAGGAAAAACTCCGGCGCTGCGCCTCCGCTCGGGGACACTCGGCTCTTTCCGGAGCTGCTCGGGAACACTCGGCTCTTTCCGGAGCTGCTCGGGGACACTCGGCTCTTTCCGGAGCTGCTCGGGAACACTCGGCTCTTTCCGGAGCTGCTCGGGGACACTCGGCTCCTTCCGGACCTGCTCGGGAACACTCGGCTCCTTCCGGAGCTGCTCGGGAACACTCGGCTCTTTCCGGAGCTGCTCGGGGACACTCGGCTCCTTCCGGAACTTTCCGGTCCTGTTCTACTATTTTCGGCTCTACTCGGGTTAGTCTCGCTTCTGTTCGGTTAGATTCGGGTATTTTTGTCTCTCTCCACCTCTGACTCTCACCACCAGCTCACTCTCACTCACAAACACCTTTGTATGCATTTACGGTAAACTCACTCACAGATGCTTTCGTTCTCTATAGAGAAACTTCGGTTCCTGCCGCTGTTTCAGACTACAGAAGACTTTCCTCATCACTGATTCCTCCTCCAGCTTCCTCACTGCTGTTTGCAAACAGACGACGCACACAATCTGTACTATTTTCACACTTGAAAAAGTATTAGCCCCCTTACTGAACTCTTTTTTTTTTTTTTTGCATGTTTGCACTTTAATGTTTCAGATCATCAAGCAAATTTCAATATTAGTCAAAGATAACACAATTAAATTCATCATGCAGTTTTTAAATGAAGGTTTTTATTATTAAGGGAAAACCAAATCCAAAACTACATAGCCCTGTGTGAAAAAGTGTTTGCCCCCTAAATCTAATAACTGGTTGAGCCACCTTTAGCAGCAATAACTTGCAACGAGTCTGTTACAGCGCTGTGGAGGAATTTTTGGTCCACTCATCTTTGCAGAATTGTTGTAATTCAGCCACTTTGGAGGGTTTTCGAGCATGAACCGCTTTTTTAAGGTCATGCCACAACATCTCAATTGGATTCAGGTCAGGATGTTGACTAGGACACGCCAAAATCTTCATTTTGTTTTGCTTCAGCCATTCAGAAGTCGACTTGCTGGTGTGCTTTGGATCATTGTCCTGCTGCAGAACCCAAGTTCACTTCAGCTTGAGATCACAAACAGACATTCTCCTTCAGGATATTTTAACACACAGTAGAATTCATGGTTCCATTAATCACAGCAAGTCTTCAAGGCCCTGAAGCAGCAAAACAACCCCAAAACATCACTCTACCACCACCATATTTTACTGTTGGTATGATGTTCTTTTTCTGAAATGCGGTGTTACTTTTATGCCACACATGATGGGACACACACCTTCCAAAAAGTTCAACCTTTGTCTTGTCAGTCCACAGAGTATTTTTCCAAAAGTCATGGGGATTATCAAGATGTTTTCTGGCAAAACTGAGACGAGCCTTTATGTTCTTTTTGCTCAGCAGTGGTTTTCGTCTGCCATGCAAACCATTTTTGCCCCCAGTCTCTTTCTTATGGTGGAGTCATGAGGCAAGTGAGGCCTGCAGTTCTTTGGATGTTGTGGGGTCTTTTGTGATCTTTTGGATGGGTTGTCGCTGCACTTTAGAGGCAATTTGGGTCGGCCAGCCACTCCTGGAAAGGTTCTTCACTGTTCTTTTTTTTTGCCATTAGGAAATAATGGTTCTCACTGTGGTTCGCTGCAGTCCCAAAGCTTTAGAAATGGTTTTATAACCTTTCCAGACTGATAGATCTAAAAAAAATTTGATTGTGAACAGGTGGGGTAGTAATCAGGCCTGGGTGTGGCTAGAGAAATTTAACTCAGGGGTGATAAACCATGAGTTATGTTTTAACATGAGGGGTCCTATGTTTTACATAGGACTATGTAGTTTTGGGTTTTGTTTTCCCTTAATTGTGTTATCTTTGACTAATATTGAAATTTGTTTGATGACATGAAACATTAAAGTGTGACAAACATCTTTACACACACACACACACACACACACTTATACTATTGCACATGTACTAACTTTAAACATAATTGGACATTCTTACGTTTGCACTTTATATTCAGTTGTACTGTACAGTCTTTGGATTCACTCACTTCATGTTCTCTTACATCTATAACATTTCACACCTCTGTTCATCTGGTTTTTACTGTTTTGCATTACAGTAATACACATCTCTGAACTCGGGTTACTCACATATCACACCATATGCACATCTTACTCCTCCACTTTAGTGCCGCCCTGCCTTACATTTACATTTACATTTAGGCATTTGGCAGACGCTCTTATCCAGAGCGACTTACAAAAAGTGCTTTAAAGTTAACATCACTGGATACATACTTACACTGGGTTAACTAGGTTTATAACAAAGTGCCATTAGTCGAACACAACTGGGAAGAGAGTTTTTTTTTTTTTTTTTTTGCGGGGGGGGGGGGGGGGGGTTAGTCCAAGTACTGGAGAAACAGATGCGTCTTGAGTCGTCGTTTAAAGATAGTCAAAGTCTCTGCTGTACGGACATCTAGAGGAAGTTCGTTCCACCACCTAGGTACCAGAACAGAAAAGAGCCTGGATGAATGTCGGCCTCGATCCCTGAGAGATGGTGGGATGAGGCGAGCAGTGCTGGAGGATCGGAGGGAACGTGGTGCAGTGCGTGGTGTGATTAGAGCAGAGAGGTAAGTGGGTGCAGGGCCATTTTTAGCTTTGTAGGCAAGCATCAGCGTTTTGAATTTGATGCGGGCAGCTACAGGAAGCCAGTGCAGGGAGCGGAGGAGTGGGGTGGTGTGGGAGAACTTGGGGAGGTTAAAAACGAGACGTGCTGCTGCATTCTGGATCAGTTGCAGAGGACGAATCGTGGACAGAGGCAGACCTGCCAGGAGTGAGTTGCAGTAGTCCAGTCTTGAAATAACAAGGGACTGAACAAGCACCTGAGTAGCCTGTGAAGAAAGAAATGGGCGAATTCTTCTGATATTGTAAAGAAGAAATCTACAAGAGCGAGTAAGGTTAGCGATGTGTGGGGAAAATGACAGATGGTTGTCCACTCTTACCCCAAGATTGCGGGCAGTGGCTGAAGGAGTGATTTGGTTGTTGTCCAGGGATATCACAAGGTCTTGACCTGGGGATGAGTCACAAGGGATGAACAACAGTTCAGTTTTACTCAGATTGAGCTTTAGCTGATGTACAGCCATCCAGGATGAGATGTCTGCCAGACATGCTGAGATCCGGGTGGAAACCTGAGTGTCAGAGGGAGGAAAGGAGAGAGTAAGTTGGGTGTCATCTGCATAACAATGGTATGAAAATCCATGCGATGATATGACTTTACCAAGAGACTGTGTATAGAGGGAGAACAGAAGAGGACCAAGTACTGAGCCCTGTGGGACACCAATAGATAGTCTACGTGGAGCAGATGTAGATCCCCTCCATGTTACCTCATATGACCTATCTTCTACGTAAGAAGCAAACCATTGCCACGCTGTTCCACAAATTCCAAGGCTTGTAAGAATAGATAATAGAATCTTGTGGTTCACCGTGTCAAATGCAGCTGACAGGTCCAGGAGGATGAGAACAGATGACAGTTTAGCAGATCTAGCAGCATGGAGCTTCTCAGTGACTGACAGAAGGGCAGTCTCTGTGGAATGTACCACTTTGAATCCAGATTGGTTGGGATCATTAAGGTTGTTCTGTGAGAGATAAAGAGACATTTGGTTATAAACAGTTCTTTCAAGAATTTTGGAAATAAAAGAGAGAAGTGATACCGGGCGATAGTTGTTAACTTCTGATGGGTCCAGGCAGGGTTTCTTGAGGATGGGAATAACCCTTGCCTTCTTAAAAGCAGCAGGAACATGACCAGATGATATGGAATGGTTGATGATGGTTGTGGTGAAGGGAAGGAGGTCTTGTGAGATTGCCTGGAGCATTGTGGAGGGGATTGGGTCTAATGAACAGGTGGTGGGGTTAGATGACGAGATGATCTGCTGAATCTCATCAGATGACAAGTTGGAGAATTCTGCTAAAGGAGGGAAGGGAAGGTCCTGAGGTTCTGCTGTAGGAGTTTGGTTGAGAGCGAAGGACTGGCGGATTGCTGCAATTTTCCCATCGTAGAATGTGGCAAAATCGTCAGCAGTCAGAGAGGAAGGGGCAGGAGGAGTTGGTGGGTTGAGTAGTGAGGAGAAGATGTTGTGGAGTTTGCCAGGATCATGTGCAGCGGCTTCCAGCTTGTCTCTGAAGAAGGTAGTTTTGGCAGAAGTCACAGCACATGAGAATTTGGAGAGAAGAGTCTGGTAAGAGATGAGATCTGCCTTACTGTCTCCTCCTGTTCTCACACTTGTTACTTATATGTTGATTTGGTGTTTGGGTAGATAGTTGGTCTGTTTCTGATTTTGAACCGAGTTTATAAAATTCAGAACATCATGAATTTCATGAATCTGTCCTTCTTTGGAAAAAGAATAAACTGGCTAAAAGACAAACAAAAGTCAGGCAGGAGGCTTCACCACACGTTGACTAATTTCTGAGACTAATTTACTCAGAAATCAGGAAGTGAAAAATATTTCACCACATTATCGGCTGAGTTTTAGAAGAATTAGTGTTCAAATGGTTCTCAAAGTGCTTCTGGCAACAATGAAAGATTCCTCAAGTTTATTTAAACCTAATTAACAGATTTAAAAGGCAGAGATAGTGTTGACTCAAATGGCGTGGAATAATAAAGCTAAATCCAAGTAACAATATATTACTAAAATAAACGATTAAACAGCTATAATAATCAGCATATCTCTGAACAAATAGAAACAGAAGATAACACAATCTTAAAGCTGTTAAAGGATAAGGAACTCAGATGTAACGTAGTGCTAGGCCATGACGAGATTTAAAAACAGATAATAAAAGATTGAGTGTATTTGGCCAGCAAGTGAAATGAAGTGAAGAGCGGACAGAACTGTGTCTCTCCTTCTGGTCCTGGTCAGGAGATCAGCTCGCTCTGGTGAAGAGAAGACGCAGAAGATCTTCCGAGTCTCGTGTAGAGGAAACCTCAGTAATCTGTGTGAGATGAAAGTAAGGTGAAAAACAATCTCCTTCACTCTATAAAGATATGCTTCTGTATCTCCTCTGGTCTGTTTTAAGGCTTTGTCTCACACGGACAGGCTAAGACCATGTAGGTGCTCTAGATTAACTATTTTGGTTAGGTTAGGTTTCTTTATTTACACACAGGGCATCTGTTTTGCAGTAAAATAATACTAGTCACATCCATTCATGACATACAATTTTAAAATGGATACAATGTAAATATCAACACCATAATATTTTATCTGTGGTCTGTGATTTCCAGTAGAGCCTGACACATTTGTGGAATGGCACAGAAACAAAGAGTTCGATAGTCGAACCTCGGATTCAGGAGGAGCAGTGTGGTTTTCGTCCAGGTCGTGGAACAGTGGACCAGCTCTACACCCTTAGCAAGGTCCTGTAGGGGGCATGGGAGTTTGCCCAACCAGTCTACATGTGCTTTGTGGACTTGGAGAAGGCATTCGACCGTGTCCCTCGGGGAGTCCTGTGGGGGGTACTCCGGGAGTATGGCATATCGGATTCCCTGTTAAGGGCTGTCCGGTCCCTGTACAACCGGTGTCGGAGCTTGGTCCGCATTGCCGGTAGTAAGTCGGACCTGTTTCCGGTGAGAGTAGGACTCCGACAGGGCTGCCCTTTGTCGCCGATCATGTTCATAATTTTTATGGACAGGATTTCTAGGCGCAGCCAGGGCGTCGAGGGGGTACAGTTTGGTGGGCTCAGGATTGGGTCACTGCTTTTTGCAGATGACGTTGTTCTGTTGGCCTCATCATCCTGCGACCTACAGCTCTCACTGGATCGGTTCGCAGCTGAGTGTGAAACGGCTGGGATGAGAATCAGCACCTCCAAATCTGAGGCCATGGTCCTCAGCCGGAAAAGGGTGGAGTGCCCTCTCAGGGTTGGGAGTGAGATCCTGCCCCAAGTGGAGGAGTTTAAGTATCTTAAACTTAACTCTTAAGGGTCTTGTTCACGAGTGAGGGTAAAATGGAACGGGAGATCAACAGGCGGATCGGGGCAGCGTCTGCAGTGATGTGGGCTCTGTATCGGTCTGTCGTGGTGAAGAAGGAGCTGAGCCAAAAGGCAAAGCTCTCAATTTACCGGTCGATCTACGTTTCTACCCTCACCTATGGTCATGAGCTGTGGGTAGTGACCGAAAGAACAAGATCGCGAATACAAGCGGCCGAAATGAGTTTCCTCTGCAGGGTGTCTGGGCTCTCCCTTAGAGATAGGGTGAGAAGCTCAGTCATCCGGGAAGGGCTCAGAGTAGAGCTACTGCTCCTCCGCATCGATAGGAGCCAGATGAGGTGGCTTGGGCATCTATTTAGGATGCCCCCTGGTCGCCTCCCTTGTGAGGTGTTCCGGACACGCCCCACCGGAAAGAGACCCCGGGGAAGACCCAGGACACGCTGGAGGGACTATGTCTCTCGGCTGGCCTGGGAACGCCTTGGGATCCCCCCGGAAGAGCTGGAAGACGTGGCCAGGGATAGGGAAGTCTGGGCATCCCTGTTGAATCTGCTGCCCCCGCGACCCGACCTCGGATAAGCGGAAGAAAATGGATGGATGGATGGATGGATAAAATAGTTTATCAAAAATTATTTGGAAGACTCAAACTAGATTTATTAGAGGCCGATCTATACAAAATAATATACAGCTGGTTTTGGACTTGCTAGAATATAAATCAAGACATTGATGATGATGGGGTTATTTTGTTTTTAGATTTTTATAGATCCTTTGATATGTTAGAGCACTCCTTTATTTTTAAATGTTTTTACGAAAGTATGGGTGAGAATTTTTGTAAGATTATTCAGTTATTTTACACAAGTACTAATAGCTCAGTTGCCCTACCAACAGGTACTTCAGCCAGATTTGAAGATTTGATATTAAAAGAGGAGTTAGACAAGGCTGGGCAATCTCACCTTCACTATTCTCACCTTCACTATTGACTGTAAGGTGTCCTTGAGTGCCATGAAAGGCGCCATTAAATAAAATGTATTATTATTATTATTATTATTATTCATTTTGACTACAGAAATATTGGCCCTCCTTATTAAAAATTCAAAAACTGAAAAATTTTATGTGTTTGGTCAGGAAATTGTGATTAGTCAGTTAGCTGATGATACAACATTATACAGTAGAAAAGAATTGATCAGATCCCCAAAGCAGTTGAGATATATGACCCCTTGGGATATCCAGTATCCAGACCCCTTGGGATATTTTACCAACTGGTAACTTTCACTCATGACATAAAGGCAGGAGTTCTTTCTTAGTAAGGAAAGACCAGATTCTCATTTCAAAATATATTTATTGATTTTAACTTTTCATCAATGACTATGCACATAAAATTTTGTTCTAAGGTAGGAACTAAAAACACTGGCATCAGCTTTTATATCACCAAATAAAAAGCACAGTAGCAACCATGTTTGATGTGAAAAAAATCAGGTTAGTTCAGTCAGTTACCACTAAATGTCAGTGTTATGGGTTCACATAGGGCACACTGGGTTGTAATGCAAAAAGAAATCTTTACTTTGGTGTGTGGGTTGAATATGACGATGAAATAAAAGTCTGGGTCAAATATGACCCCATGGGTTCTCCAGGGTTAAAACTGCATATAATATTCCAATTAAATCAAATGTTAAATATTTAGGCATACACATTTCTAAAGATGAGATCAGGATGGAAAAACTAAATGTCTGCGGCAGATGGACTGAATGCAAAAATAGTTGAGGTATTTATCCATTATTGGTAGGATTTATTTAACTAAAATGGAAAGTCTGTCTAGATGCATATATCCGGCATCTTGCCTTTCTATTTCTAACAGAGCCATTAAGACCATCAACCAGATGATTTTTAACTACATATGGAAAAAAAAGTGTGCATTATATTAGGAAAGCACAATTTGTACAAAATTCTGAAAATGAAGTCCTTTGACTTTTCTTGTGTAAATGGTATTAAATCGGTAAAACATTGTAAAAAGTTTCAGAAACCTTGTACAAAACATTTAACAACCTCAAAGCAACACTTCCCAACAAAATCATCCGCTCTTGTTTTACTTCTACAAAATATTTCACATCGTTATACTATAGAAATATCTTACAAGTTTATAATAAACCAACTGTTAAAATATTATAAATACAATATATTGGCTTTTGTCTCGTAAAGTAAAGGAAACCCACTTCAACATATTTAATGGTGTTTATCTGTCATGAGTTTCTAAGACACTGGTTCAATCATGAGGGAAAATGCCTGTATTTTTTGTTCTTATTTACAATAAATGCACTTTATAAAGGCCGATATGACAGTCATTAAAGTTAACCTGTAAATGTTGAAGTAAAGCTGCGGAATATTAGATAAAAATAAAAGTTGGGGCGTGGCGTCTTTCCTTAGTCTCCGCCCACCGCCGCTGTTATGGTGATACAGCATTCAGTTGAACAAACTTTGTGTATTTATGTATTTAATATTTGAAGTTTTACATATATATATATATATATATATATATATATATTCATTTGCAAGTTACTTTTCTCATGAAGTTTCTCAGTCCTGCAGTAAAAATCCACGATATTTTATTGTTTCCTTAATTTGTTTGCCACGCCCAGCTCGCTCACTTCCGGTCAGGTGACCGATGACGTGCCTGAGGGTGAACAATATGGCGGCCGCCGTGTAGCCGCAGCGGTCCGGTTATTATGATGGACGTGAGAGTGTACAGTGTGTGTTTATTAGTGTGTGTGAGTGTGTGTTGTGTGTGTGTGAGGTGTGAGGAGGCTCGTGATCAGGACTGCGGCTGTAACAGTAACAAACTGTCCCGACCTGAGGGACAGCAGCGGGGGGAGGAGGAGGAGGAGGGGGAACATCCGGGTATTAAATACTCTAAAGGGGCCAATGAGGAGTTTGTGGAGAAACAGGAAGTTCTCAGTAAGGTACAATAATCACCTCACACACACACACACACACACACACAGTGTTACTGTATAAGCAGTGGGGTGCACAAACATTTAGCTGTGTGTGTATTTATTTATGTGTGTGTTTATATATATATATATATATATATAGAGTTATGTGTGTGTGTGTGTGTGTGTGTGTGTGTAGATGGTGCTGCTGCAGGGTGGTTGGTTCCTGATGGGGACAGATGATCCCGGTGTCCCTCAGGATGGAGAAGGTCCTCAGCGCCGGGTTTGGGTCGACCGGTTCCACATCGACGAGCACGAAGTCACCAACCTGCAGTTCCAATATTTTACTAACATCACACACCATGTCACAGATGTGTGTATATACACACACACACACACACACACACTGCGGCTGCCAAATCATTCCTGTTACATTTTGATTATTTAAAAATCAATGAATATTATCAGTATTAAAGTTATTGAATATAGTTTTATAGTGTGTGTGTTTGATGCTGTTACTGAAAAATAATCCACAGCAGGAGTGTGTGATGAGGGTGTTACCTGCCTGATGTTCATTATGTTCCTAATTTAAGTCCCAGAGAACAAGCCGTTACTATGGAAACGATAACATTATTAATGTAAACCTGCACTGCTGTCAGACATGATGATGTGTGTGTGTGTGTGTGTGTGAACACAGGCAGAGCGTTTTGGAGACTCATTTGTCTTTGAAGGATTACTGAGTGAAGAAGTGAAGAGCTCTTTATCTCATGCGGTACATAAACACACACACACACCGTGCTCCACACTGCAGTTTGTTGTGTTTAACAGTTAAACTTTTCAGCCCTACACGTATGTTATTCCTGACCTGAATGTGGTGTGTACATTAGAACTGTAATTCCTCTTACAGACAGCAGGGGGTGTTAAACATCACACACAGCTGCTTTAAGGCTCTGTTTTGTATGTGATTGTGGTCTGTAGGTCGCTGCTGCCCCCTGGTGGTCACCTGTTAAAGGAGCAGACTGGAGTCACCCGGAGGGTTCTGATTCCTCTATAACACACAGGTAGTGTTTATACACTCTATATAACCCACTGCGTTAATACACACTCACAGGTTACTGTACCACATCATCACTCTGTACCTGTAACCTTACACCGTCTCTCACTCACACACACACACACACAGGTGTGAACTCTAAAGGTGTATATGAGTCATGTGTTATCAGCATCCTGTGCGCGCGCGCACGTGTGTGTGTGTGTGTGTTCAGGATGGACCACCCGGTGCTGCATGTGTCCTGGGCCGATGCTCAGGTGTACTGTGAGTGGGCGGGGCGCAGGTTACCCACCGAGGCTGAGTGGGAGTTTGCCTGCAGAGGAGGACTAGAGGACAGGTGAGTGTGTGGATGCGGCACGTTGTACCTGAGTGTGTGTCTGTTCTAACAGTGTGTGTTTGTGTGTAGGATGTACCCATGGGGTAATAAGCTGATGCCCAAGGGGCAGCACTACGCTAATCTGTGGCAGGGAGAGTTTCCCGTCCACAACACGGCTGAGGACGGCTTCACTCAAACCTCACCGGTGAGAGAGGAACCAGTCTACACACACACACACACAGAAACACACCTCAACATCTTCAGAGCATCAGGTCCACACACACACACGTGTGAAAGGTTTAAGTGCTTGTGTTTTATTATTAGTCTTAACACACTTCCTGTTTAAGTGTGTAATTGGACCCGTCCCCTGTTCTCACACGTTATTAAACCCAGGGTCGTTCCCTCGCGCCTCGGTTTCATTTCACACACACACGCGTGTCCAGGGGAACCGACTGCATCACTACAGGTCACGTGTGAGTGTGAGGCAGAGATAAGAACCTAAAGACGGGCAGGAAGTCAGAGTTCAGAGACTCCGCCCCAACCGGACCGATCAGTGGAAATAAACCAAACAGAACACAAACGGACCTCCAGCAAACGTGCTGGAGACACAACTCTTCATCATTTCTAAAGAGCAGGACAGGGGAGTGAATACGTGTGTGTCTGTGTGTGTGTATATACAGTCAGTACTTAGTGTCGATCTGTTACCCAAAGACCTGCTCAGTAACCAATCAGAGCACGCATGACTATGGGAGGGGCTTCACTGAACCAGAACTAGCTCGGGGGGGGGGGGCGAATACTTATGCACTGCTCTGTGTGGAGTTTTCCAATAGAGACTGAAGTGTGTGTGTGTGTGTGTGTGTGTGTGTGTGTGCAGGTAAAGACGTTTCCTGCGAATGCGTTCGGTCTCTATGACATGGTGGGAAACGTGTGGGAGTGGACAGCAGACTGGTGGGGTGTCCATCACACCCAAGACCACGCCCACAACCCGGTAAAACACACACACAAACACACACACACACACACAGCATTAACATGTTCCTGCACATTCAGCCTCGGTGTTGTTACTGTTTACTGTGTGTACAGAAAGGACCAGAAACAGGAAGTGAGCGAGTGAAGAAGGGAGGATCCTACATGTGTCACAAGGTACAACACACACACACACACACACACACACACCAGATTATAAATAAAGTGTTTGAGTGTCTCTCTCTCCCCCCCCCCCCCCCCCCCCCCCCCAGTCGTACTGTTACAGGTACAGATGTGCAGCTCGTAGTCAGAACACTCCTGACAGCTCGGCGTCGAACCTCGGCTTCCGCTGTGCAGCTGATGGCCCACCTTCACCTCTGACCTCTGACCCCGTATAGTCTCTACTGTTAACCTCATGATAGGGTCTTGATGAACACTTAAAGGACGCTGTAATGATGTACAGATGGATTTTTTTTAATCTGATTCTTTTTTTTTATTTATAAATAAAT
This sequence comes from Channallabes apus, assembly GCA_030522415.1. Taxonomy (NCBI): domain Eukaryota; kingdom Metazoa; phylum Chordata; class Actinopteri; order Siluriformes; family Clariidae; genus Channallabes; species Channallabes apus. The sequence continues at coordinate 283,266 of CM060112.1, forward strand.
AAATAAGCTAGTTGTGGTGATGTTTATTTATTTAATTCACAGGGTTCGTGATGTCACTGATTTAGACTGTGTTGTAAATCAGAGTAAAATAAACACACATCTGCGACTTCCGGTGGCAAGATGAGGAAGTAGTCGTGTTTCGCTCGAGCTCTCATTGACTTTTATTTTATTAGCGTCAATTACGCATAACTTTACCCTGAAGTGAGTTAATTCTGTTTTTTCCAAGAGCCTGCATCTAAGGTTGACATATTTGTAGGAAAATGGCAAGCAAAAATGTAAAAAAAATCGACGACAAGACAAACGCCCTATCTTAAAACAAAACAACATGGAGGCCGCTGTGATTCCTACAAGTGTCGTCAGCAACTGCGGTGAGCCATTCTCGCTTGAGGACAATCCACTCCTTCAACTGATCAAAACTGAATTGACCTCCTCCCGCGAACAGATGACAGAGACACTTAAAACAGAAATGGCGAGTTTCCGAACTGAGGTCGGATTGATGGTCGAAACCCTCCGCTCGGATGTCAAAACTAAAATAGATGCCTTGCAATTGGAGATTGCGGGCCAAATTCATTCCGTTCAAACCAAACAAGCTGATATATCTGACACCATGGAGAAAATGGAAACAACACTCAACTCTCATCATGACTCGCTCGGAACAATTGAATCCACAGTTTCAACTCTAAAAAAACAAATATTGAAGCTGCAGGAACAACAACAAGATCTCGAAAAAAGGAGTCGCCGCCAAAATCTGCGAATTACTGTATAGGTATACCAGAAGACTCTGAGAAGGGCCGACCCACTGAATTCATGTCTGATTTCTTCTCGGAGGTGTTAGGTGAGGACATATCGGATCTTCAGTCAGTAGTTTTGGATCATCGTACCCTCGCGCGGGGACAGGCCCAGAGCAATGATTGTTCGACTTCACTATTTCTCTGATAAAGCCAAGATTCTTCAAGCTTCCAGGAAGCGTGGGGAGCTTACATTTCGAGAGCACGAGTGCATATTTTCCCGGATATGAGCGCTGATTTGAGTCGCAAAAGAACAGCTTTCAACTCGGTGAAAATCAAACTTAAACAGGCGGGGATCTCCTTCGGTATATACCATCCAGCGGATTTACGGTTCAGCTTTGAGAACACCAGACTATCCTTCAAGTCACCGTCAGAGGCAGACGCCTACTACGAGCAACACATTAAACCGAAACTGAGTGCTCCGGCCGCCGAATAGCTCGTTGGTCCCTTTTGATGTTTGTTACAGGGTATCCGGTAATATTTAGAACAATAATTTCTTTTGGAGTAATAAGGTAACTACGTGTTTAAAAATCATTTAAGTTGAGCGCCTGAAAGAAGCCCGATGCGTTTGGAGACGCCAAAGGGTAGTTACATGTGGGATGTTCTTTTTCCCTTGCTTCTTGTTCGGGAAGCTGGTTGGGGGGTGGGGTGGGTTCGAAGGGTTTGTTTTATATTTAAATGTGTTCATGTTTTCGGATGCTGTTGTGTACTGACGTTAAGAATATTTCAGATAGAATGCATCAGTTGTGTATATATTAAACAACACTGTAAACCTGGGACATAATGGATCACCCACAGTGAACTTTGTGAGCTGGAACGTGAAAGGGGTTAACAATATTATTAAGCGTAATAAGACCCTTACTCATTTGAGGAAACTAGAGGCAAATATATTATTTCTGCAAGAAACCCACTTGGTATCAACGGACCATTATAAATTGCAAAAACCCTGGATTGGACAAATATAACATTCAGACTTTCAGTCAAGATCTAGAGGCGCTGCAATTCTTACCAGTAAAAACACTCCATTCTGTGTAAACAATGTTCAAAGTGATAGAGGAGGAAGATTTGTAATAGTAACAGGTACGCTTTATGATATCCCCTTGATATTAGCCAATATTTACGCTCCAAATTGGGATGATGTATCATTTATGAAAAAAATATTTACCAGTTTTTCTAATCTGACCACGCATAAACTAATATTAGGGGGAGATTTTAACTGTGTGCTCCACCCCACTTTAGATCGGTCTTCAACATCACCCTACAATATCACTAAATCCGCCACGTTTATAAATGCTTTTGTGGAGACCTACAAATTATCTGACCCTTGGCGTTCTCTATATCCAAATCTGAGGCAGTTTTCTTTTTTTTCTCCAGTACATCTGTCATATTCCCGAATCGACTATTTCTTAATAGATGATAAACTACTCACCTCTGTCACTGATTGTAAATATGAATCTATTGTAATTTCAGATCACTGCCCGGTAATACTAAAACTGACATTTCCCAAATCATCAATTCGTAAGACATGGCGCTTTGATAATTTCATTCTTTCTGACCCATCCTGGGTAAAACTTTTATATGCTTCACCTTCCTCTTCTGTCATCACAAATAGCACCAGCTCACAGTATTTTAAGCTGGGCAGAGGAACTAGACAGGGCTGCCCACTGTCCCCTTTACTATTTGCTGTGGCAATTGAACCCTTAGCTGTTCTGTTGAGATCAAAAACAAATATACTCGGTATATCTCGGAGTAACAGAGAATATAAACTGTCACTATATGCGGATGACCTGCTGTTATTTATTACAGATCCTCATAAATCTCTCCCCCATATTATGACGGCTCTTGAACATTTCAGTTACATGTCAGGATATAAACTCAACCTCTCTAAAAGCGAGCTATTTCCCATAAATCACAGAGCAAAAACCTCCTCCTTCTCTCATTATCCATTTCCAGTAGCCTCTGATAAATTTACATATTTAGGGGTTAATATTTCAAACAATATATCCAAGCTATTTAAACTTAACTTTACCCCACTTCTGGAAAAAAACAGACTATCCCTTAAAAAATGGTCTAACCTCCCCACTTCTTTAGTGGGCAGGATCAATATTATTAAGATGAATACGCTTCCTAAATTCTTGTATCTATTTCAAACTATACAGTAGCTATCTATATTAAGAAATCTTTTTCTCCCATATAAATACAATAATTTCGTCTTATATCTGGAACAAGAAACCCCCCAGAATACGTCTACAACATCTCCAAAAACCTAAAGAGGATGGAGGAATGGCGCTACCAAATTTAGAATTTTATTACTGGGCCTGTAACTTGAGGGCTCTGACGTACTGGCAGAATTCTCTCTACACTGATCAGACACCAGATTGGGTTCAGATAGAATCGGCTGCCTGTCTCTCCTCCTCGCTCCCAGCTCTCCTGTTTGCACCTTTGCCGTTGGGTTTAGACTCCCAGTCTCTACACCCAGTGGTATGGAACTCTATTCAAATTTGGAATCAGATCCGTAAATTCTTTGGCTGGCAGAGAGCTTCAGTATTTACCCCAATTGCCAATAATCATAGATTTCCTCAGCCTTTAAATGACCAAGCATTCATAATTTGGCAAGAGAAAGGCATTTTAACACTTAAAGACCTCTTTATTGATGGATGTTTCCTATCTTTCACTCAATTGGAATCCCAGTTTAAGATCCCCAAAACGCACTTTTTCAGGTACTTACAGGTGCGAGATTTCACACGCAAGAATTTTCCCTCTTTTCCAGCATTACCTGAACAAAATCCTATTGACCAGCTCCTTCCTGACGATCCAGACCAAAGAGGAAATCTTTCTGGTTTATACATTAAAATTGCGTCAGTACTATCCGTTTCTAATAATATACAAAGAGACTCCTGGCAACAGGATCTCAAGGTTAAGCTGACAGATGCGGAATGGGATAAGGCTATATATACGATCCACGGATCTTCTATTTGCGCTAGACATAGCCTTATTCAATTTAAAGTGGTGCATAGACTTCATCTTTCTAAAGCCAAACTAGCAAAGATGTATGCCTCGGTAGATCCTACCTGTGTGAGATGCAAGCAGTCTCCTGCTACATTGGCTCATATGTTCTGGTTATGTCCCAAACTATCTGTATTTTGGTCAAACATATTTCTATCTTACTCCAATATATTCTGCAAAGATTTGTGTGTGAATCCTTTAACTGCCATCTTTGGCATCGTATATGAAGACAACAACCTGTCAAAAAGTGAATTGGATTGTATTGCTTTTACCTCCCTGTTGGCAAGACGCCTGATTTTGATCAATTGGAAACAATCATCTCCCCCGGCCTTTAAACAATGGGCAAATGATGTCCTATATTTCCTTAGTTTGGAGAAAATAAGACTGAATTTAAGTGGTTCAAGATCCAAGTTCACGGCCAGGTGGCGTCCTTTCATGGATTACATCAAAAACCAGATATGACTACGAGAGGTCAAAACTATGTGGCTGTTACCAGGTTTTGTTTATGATGTTCTGATGCTATTTCCTGTACACAATAGAAAAGCGCATTGTATATATGTTATGGTGTTGGTTATGTTATATAAGGTATGCATATGCTTTTCTTTTCGTTTTTCTTTTCTTTTATTTGTTGTAAAAAAAAATGAGAAGACTAAAAAAAAACCACACATCTGACCTGCACTTGTTTCTGCTGTAATTACACATTTTGTTTTATTAGAGTCGATAAGGGGGTATTTATTCAGCAGTTACCCCAGGCTGGGGTTTAGGGTGTGACGGGGTAGGCAGACGCGATGTACTTCTTGCCGTCTCCGTAGGTGTTTTTGTCCCAGGTGTACGTCTGGATTATCAGTGGCTGCCCTCGCACACTCAGACGGCACCTGAAACACACACACACACACAAACACACACACACACACACACACACACACAGGTGAGAGATGGTTCATCCGTACATACACACATTGGTGCAGAGGCGTCTGTGTGACTCACTGTTTTCCGGGCCGTGTGACGTAACAGAGTGTGTAGACGGCCAGGTCGAACTCAGGACTCGACCCAATCAGAGAAGAACCGACCTCTTTATAATAACCGTCCCACATGAACTGCATCCCCAGTACGTCCGGGTACAGCGTCCACTGACACACACACACACACACAATTATATTATATAATTGTATTATAATTATATCAATTATATTATTTTGAATATTTTACCCGAAACTTCTGTACAGATCCAGTATCGTAAGTCGATTCTGCTGCTTTGAGCTTCTCATAAACATTAATAAGATTTCAGACACACTGCTCGTTTTCATCACAATCTGTCTCTATACACAGGTTTGTATTTCTACGAGCTGTCAAAAACAATAAACAATAAACTGACCTTCAAACACTGCAGGCAATAATAATCATAATAAGAATTAAATCATTACAGAATTCATGTTTTTCATTTAAGGAAAGGACAGAGAACATCAGCTATGTGTGTGTGTGTGTGTGTGTGTGTGTGTGTGTGTGTGTGTGTGTGTGTGTGTGTGTGTGTGTGTGTGTGAGAGAGCGAGATCAAGAGACTCACAGGACCATCGTGACTGTGACTGTAGTAGTTCAGAAGCCCTGATTTCTCCAGCAGATAAAATCTCACCCAGTTATGGAATCCAGACACTTTCCCACTCTTTATCTCTCCTGTCACATAAACACATAAACACACACTGATGAACACAAATATACACATAATTATTCTTTAACACACACACACACACACACACACACTCACCTGAGAAGATGTGCTCAAAGCCGCTGGAGTCCAGGCTGCCGCTGCTGCGAGAGTAAAGACCGAACCACATCATCCTGAGATCATAAAGGAACTCCTCCCACGAACTGTAATAACCTGATCTCACACACACACACACACACACACACACACCCTACATTTAAAGCTCTTCTTTGACTCACCTGATGTTCAGAAGTATATCAGTTTATTATTGATTAGGGGCGGAGCTTCACAGAGCCTCAGACTGTGATGTAAAAGGTCACACACCCCTGGTATAACTGTAAACATTAACACAAGGTAAATTCTCTTTGAACATGACATAACACTCAACAACGCTCAGCAGTAAAAACAAAAACAACAAAAAGCTTAATTTAATTATAATGATCTGGATGCATAAGTATACACACCCCATACACTGATACAGCTGGGCTCTGACTCTCTGATCTTCTCCTTCTGAAACTGCGCCTGTGTTCATTACGTTTGTGCTTTGGGTGTGTCCGTGTGTGTGAGAGGTTAAAGACCTTTAGAATGGAAGAAGGAGAAAAGTTCTCTGCCCAACTCCGTGTTCTTCATGCTCTCCTTCAGGAAGTTCTCCTGTTCCTGCACCACCACAGAACTGGAGTCCTCTGACACGCCCGTCTTCCTCTCGTAGTTATCCAGTAAAGAGATCAGAGCCGCGTACGTAGGCTTCGCGAACAGAGACGCCTCATCCACATACCCAAACAATCTGGGGGAGGGGGGGGGGGGGTATACGCATATCCCATGTGTATGAGCGAGTGTGTGTGTGTGTGTGTGTGTATACAGTATATGTGTATTAAGATGAGTGTGTTTGTATGTGTGTTTTAGTGTGTATGTGTGTGTGTATTTGTGTGTGTGTTTTTATATGTGTGTATTAGTGTGTGTGTCTGTGTGTGTGAGTGTGTGCATTAGTGTGTGTGAGTGTGTCTGTATTTGTATGTGTGTACAGTGAAACCTCGGATTGTGATTAACGCAGTGTTCCACAGGACGAGCAAAGATTTTGAATTAATTTTGTCTTGGAAGACGAACAAGTCTTGGTTTACGAGCACCGAGTATCATGTACCACGCCTGCGCTTCTTGTTTTGACGCCGAGCGTCATGTGATCACAACTGAGCCAACGGTTTTTCCGTGCTGCGGAATTGTGGGTGCTTGTCTCTTACTGGTATAATCAACATCCGTGCACGTGTGTACTGTGTACTATAACACGTGACCAGTGGAGGAAGGGTAACTGTGTAAGACAAGAGAGGGGGAGGGGGGATCTTACTTTAGATTCACACACACACACACATACACAGTGCCTGCGCACACAAACAAATACACTTCTGTCGGGATTTATTTTTACTTTTTCGGTGCGAATCGGGAACTGCACCTCTAGCACCACCACAAAAATACTGGGGCACTCCAGAGCTGTGATTCTTCCCCTCAGTCCCCTGCTGTTCACACTGCTGACTCACGACTGTACATGTGGTTGGAACGATACAGAGTTCCAACCACATCATCAAGTTTGCTGATGATACGATCATGGTGGGTCTCATCAGCAAGAACAGGAGTACAGAGAGAAAGTTCAGAGGCTGGTGTAAAGAACATCAACGGCTCCTCTGTAGAGTTTGTCAACAGCATCAAATTTCTGGGTGTCCGCCTGAAGGAGAACCTCACTTGGTCTCTCAACACCAAACAGCATTTTTTCTTCCTGAGAAGGCTGAGGAAGGCCCAGCTTCCACGATCCTTACCACCTTCTATAGAGGAACTATCGAGAGCATCCTGAGAAGCTGCATCACTGTTTGGTTTCTCACTCACTCAGATAAGCATTCACCAAGGACTCTTTCTTGTCTCTGCTGCTTTTACATTTACATTTAGGCATTTGGCAGACACTCTCATCCAGAGCTGTGAGGTTTCTGTCACTGGATAGATCCTTACACTGGGTTACTAGGTTACTAATTAAATGGCATCAGTAAAACACAGTTGGGAAGATTTTTTTTTAGTCCAAGTATTGAAGAAATAGATGCGTCTTGAGTCGTTGTTTAAAGATAGTCAAAGTCTCTGCTGTAGGGACATCTAGAAGAAGTTCGTTCCAACACCTAGGTGCCAGAACAGAAAAGAGTCTGGATGAATGTCTTCCTCGATCCCTGAGAGATGGTGTGATGAGGCGAACAGTGCTGGAGGATCGGAGGGAACGTGGTGCAGTATGTGGTGTGATTAGAGCAGAGAGGGAAGTGGGTGCTGGGTCATTTTTAGCTTTGCAGGCAAGTATCAGTGTTTTGAATTTAATGCAGCAGCTACAGGAAGCCAGTGCAGGGAGCGGAGACGTTGTGTGTGGGGGGGGGGGTGTTGGGGCACGACTTGTGAAGGTTGAAAACGAGACGTGGATCAGTTGCAGCGGATGAATGGTGGACAGAGGCAGACCAGCCAGGAGTGAGTTGCAGTAGTCCAGTCTTGAAATAACAAGGGACTGAACAAGCACCTGAGTAGCCTGTGAAGAAAGAAATGGGCGAATACTTCTGATGTTGTAAAGAAGAAATCGACAAAAGCAAGTAAGGCTATGTGTGGGGAAAATGATAGATGGTTGTCCACAGTTACCCCCAAGATTGCGGGCGGTGGCTGAAGGAGTGGTTTGATTCTTGTCCAGGGATATCACAATGGTATGAAAATCCATCGAATTATGTCACCTTACCAAGAGACCGAGGGAGAACAGAAGAGTACTGAGCCCTGTGGGACACCAGTAGAGAGTCTGCGTACGGCAGATGTGGATCCCCTCCATGTCACCTCATACAAAGAATAAATAATAGAATCTTGTGGTTCACTGTGTCAAATGCAGCTGACAGGTCGAGGAGGATGAGGACAGATGAGGACAGATGATCTAGCATCATGGAGCTTCTCAGTGACTGACAGAAGGGCAGTCTCTGTGGAATGTGCCACTTTGAATCAAGATTAGTTGGGATCATTAAGGTTGTTCTGTGAGAGAACACAAGAATGTTTACTGTTTTTTATCCATCATGCCATTAACTTGCACTACATCAACCCACTATCACAATACAGTATATTGCATTGTGCCATGTTGTCGTGTTGCTGCTTGTGTTTGCACGCAGTTTCTATTGTCTTGTTTATCTGTACTCTAGAATAGTTTTTTTTTTGTTGATAATTTATGGTGTAATTTGGTTTGTCTTAGATAGTCAGCTAATTAGGTGTCCTAGTTAGCTAGTTAGTTTCTGTTAATTTATTTTGCATGTATGTAGATCCTGGAGGAGCGCTGTTTCGTTTCACTGTGTATTGAATGTATATGGTTGAAATAATATATTGTTGTATTAATGTATGACAAAAAGCCCACTTGACTACTTCACTTGATGTGTGTGTGTGTGTGTGTGTGTGTGTGTGTGTGTATTTGTATATGTATGTATTAGTGTGTGTGTCTTTTGTGTATTTGTATGTGTGAATTAGTGTGTATTCGTATATGTGTCTATTTGTGTGTGTATTTGTGTTTGTATTTGTATATGTATGTATTAGTGTGTGTGTTAGTTACGGGAGAGGCGAGAGGTCGTTCTTCTCGTTGGTCTCAGCAGACTGTATCAGGGTTTGCGGGCGGAGGACGAGCTCCGACTCCGAGGCTCTATTCGAGTCCAGAAGATACAAAACCTCTGAAATCTTCTGAATCTCTGAGTCTGAGATTCTGCTTTCAGAGGAGTCTTAAACACACACACACACACACACACACACACACACACACACACACACACACACAGCACTTTTTAAAAAAGAGTAAAGCCCTGTTTGGACATGTTGATTTACAGCTTTGTTGCGTGTGAAATTGTGACTCTGTTGTACTCACACAGAATCAAAGCAGCCTCAGTCTACACCATGTGTAGAGGCTAATGTGTGTGTACGTGTGTGTGTGTGTGTGTGTGTGTGTGTGTGAGCACAGTAAAGTTCTCTTCGACTCGAGCCTTTAAACCCAGACGCTCTTCACCTCAGCCAGAGGTTCTATTATTAATCACGGTTGCCAGGTATCACAGAAAAATGTATGTCTCTTATTTGATGTAGCCCTAAATCTTAATAATCAATAATAAATAATCAATAAGCTGACAACATCTTTAAATGCCTCCCCCCATCCCCACCTGCCCCGCCGTGGAGGAGGCAACACTGCTGTCATGTGTTGTGTTAGAGCAGGAACACTGTGTGTGGTTCACTCGATGTGTGAAAGTCACAGGTGGATGAAGATGTGACCTTAATACTCAGAGCCAATATAAAGAAATGCTGGAGGCCATGCTGATAACCGGCACACGCGCGCACACACACATGCACACACGCGCACACACACATGCACACACACACACACGCCTCTACACATTTATACATTTACACAGCTTTATCTCCCATCACCAGCCCACACTTTAATCCCACTGCGCTCCACAGACACTCGCCTGAACCTCTAACGTTCAGGAGAGCGCATCAGCGAAAGCTGCACGGGTTAGGGGTTAGGCACGGAGTAGGTACACAATGTTTACTAGCATTGTTATTAACATCTACATACAACTAATTTCATTCCATCTCACAGAATTACACTTCGAGTGGGGAATGATAAAATATCTACTCCTAGTATAAGAGACCCTCTGTGTATGTGTGTGTGTGTGTGTGTGTGTGTGTGTGTGTGTGTGTGTGTGCACATTAGAGTTTTACAGCTTAATTGTTTTACAGTGTTATTTGCATTGACACACTTGCCTTGTCTGTTACTGTACATAATTAAGATGCTGGCCCTTTAAAATCTAACCATAAGAAGAATCTCGGGGTCCAATCTCTCTCTTTATTTTATTTTATTCCTATATAAGGATTTTTTCTTTAAACAGATGCTACACTAAAACTTGTAACCTTGTCTGACTGGGTCAAAATCTTAACATATTGATATAATTAATAGGAAATTATCATTTTTGACGAAAACGTTGAACACACACACACACACACACACACACACACACACACACACACACAGAGGATTTAAACGAAGTCCATGTTTATAGATAATGCAGTAATGTAATTGTGAATAATTAATATTTTTATAGAACATGAGCATTAATAAGATTTGTGGTATGTGTGTGTGTGTGTGTGTGTGTGTGTGTGTGTGTGAGAGAGAGAGAGAGACTTACTGCCATGACCCTTAGTGATCAGGGTGAGAGTGAACAGAAGAAGCAGAACGTTCTTCATGCTGGAAGTGACTGATCTGAGAAGAACAGAATAACACTTATAACAGCACTTTACTGCTTTTATAGCTCCCCTAAAGCACCGCCCCTGTTATCACAAGCCCCGCCTACGGGCAGACAGCCTTATCCATAGCGACTATGAACGAAGCAGATGTCCGCACCATGCTTCTGTGTTTTTCCGCTGTTTACGTGTCGGTCTAAATATGTGGTACCTTTGTTTGCAACGGACATGTACGAATCACAAACTAAACACTTTGCTTCGTTTTCGGTGGATTCGTCACCAGAGCACATATACTTAGTCTTAATGAGATCAGAAAATTTACATTTTCTCTTACTACTGTTACTCTTCTTGCCAGACATCGACGTCCTAAACAAAAACTGTATATTTGTATAGCAAATTTAATTCAATTCAGTTTTATTTGTATAGCGCTTTTAACAATTGACATTGTCTCAAAACAGCTTTACACAATCAAAAGAATTATTTAAGTTTGTATGGAATGTGAATGTGTATGAATCAAAATGTTCAGATAGTCCCTGGTGAGCAAGCCGAGGGCGACAGTGGCAAGGAAAAACTCCCTGAGATGGTAATAGGAAGAAACCTTGAGAGGAACCAGACTCAACAGGGAACCCATCCTCATCTGGGTGAAACAGATAGCAGGAAATGATCTGCATTTATACAGTGTGTTAGGTGGCAGGCAGTTCAGCTATAATAGTTGATGTTAATTGATGTTAAAATGGAGTCCAGTAGTTATTGGAGACTCAGATAGACTTGTAGAAAGTTCCAGTCCTGAACTATCGAATTGTCAAGTCCTCAGAGAAACAGCTGACAACACCAGTCGAGGCCAGAACCATCTTCTAAGTAGATAGAATCATCCCCAGACACCAGACGCATCCTAAAGAGACACACGGGGCATCCATGCGATGAGACCTCCAACCAGAAACCGGGCACCAGGATGGATCAGACAGGTCCGGAGGGCAGAGGGAGTCTGGATCACTGGCAGCTCAGGAACCACATGTGTAGCTCGACAGAGAGAGAGAGATAGAGGGGGAGAAATAACAGAAGAGGGGAGAGCAGAAGAGGAGAGATACCCTAACCCTAACCCTGATAAAACTCTGTGTGGTAGTTGATGTGAATGTACGTTTAATACGGTAGCGCGTATTACAAAAACACAAAAACTTATTAAAAACACAAAAACTTATTAAAACTCATTAAAACTTGGATATACCAATTACTGTATTGAAGACACGTTGTGCGGTGGTGCGGTCAAGCCTTTTCATATTCCAGGTCAATGATGTAAAAAAGGAGGACATGTTGTGCTTTCACCAGATGTCTAATAACTTTATATGTAAGAGTGAGCACATGGCCGTGTCTCCAGTATCTGAGGGTCAGGGTGTGAGCTGCCCTTTGATGAAGTAACAAACATGTGATTCAGTGGCGGCTGCTCTAAGACTACAAGGGAAGCTCAGCTTCCTCTACTATGTCAGTAAATAAATGCTCATATATGCACTGTCGTATTTATATTGGTTTTAATAAAAGTGAGCTAGAACGCGTTCAAGTTCAAGTTCAAAGGCTTTGTTGTCATTTCAACCATATACAGTTAGTACACAGTGAAACGAAACAACATTCCTCCAGGACCAAGGTGCTACATGCAACATGAATTTACAACATAAATTAACAGAGACGGTGGCTCAGTGGTAGGTGTTTCTCCTGCCATGCGGACGGCCCGGGTTCGATTCCAGCCAGTGCCCACACCCCAGCTACTGGATGCAGTGCCGGTCCCAAGCCCGGATAAAATGGGAGGGTTGCGTCAGGAAGGGCATCCGGCGTAAAACCTGTGCCAAGTTGTAGTGCGGACTGGATATTCCGCTGTGGCGACCCCTTGCCGGGAGCAGCCGAAAGACCAACAACAACTAAACTAGCTAACTAAAGAGGCCTAGTTAGCTGGCTAGCAGAGATAAGACAGATAGACTAACATAAATTACAACATAAATTTACAAAAACTAACTAGCTAAGTAAGACTACAGGTTTTACAGACAACAGACAACATAAAGTGCACGTGCAAATGTGCTAACAAGAGCAACAACAAAGTGACAGTTCATGACTAGCTCGTTCAGAATCAGGTATTTATTGCAGATTGTTTGACGCGATTTTTTTGTCATACATTTCCGTGCAGCACAGCGCGTTAAACCCTCCTGAAGCCCAGCTTCACTGAAGCTCTATGCGCAGCACAGAGGAGCTTTTTCACTGCAGAAAAGCTGGATGGTAATTAGATAAATGCACCAAAATCGTCACTTCCAGGGAAGCTGAGCTTCTCTGGGAGTGAATGGAGCAGTGGGCGGGCTAGGACGCTAGGCTGCTGCATGATGATTGGAGGAGCTGTTTAAAGGGTGGAACCCCTTTTTTGATTGACAGCATATCTTAAGTATACATCAGCGCAGAGATTGAAGTTCAGTCCCATGCGGATTTGCAGGTGAAGTGGTACGACGAACTGCTGAACTCTTTATTGTTTGCTGGTGATATAAATTCAAATTCAAATTCAAATTCAAATTTTATTGGTCACATACACAATCATACACAGTATAATATGCAGTGAAATGCTTTATATGACCGCCAGTGACCTTAAAAAAAGAAAATAAAAGCTTGTACGTAAAATAAATAATCAATAAAAAGGAAATACTAAAGAAATAAATTTAACTAGTAAAATTAACTGTGCATAAGGGCATAATAAAATATTGCAAAAATATAGGATTAAAGTGACAGTGGTTGTGCAAGTATGCATGGAGGTGACATGTGCAATTGTCCAGATGTATGAGTATTTAGTGCAAGTGTGTATGAATGTGTCCATGATTGTCCAGACAGTGTTGTGAGCTTAAAAGATGTTATTAGTCCTGTGTGGAGGTGTGATTGTGTGATTGAGAGACCTTATCGCCTGCGGGAAGAAGCTCCTCCTCAGCCTCTCTGTGTTGGCCTTTAGGGAGCGCAATCGCTTCCCAGACCGCAACAAAGAGAACAGTCCATTACTGGGGTGACTGAGGTCCTTCATGATCTTCCAGGCCTTAGTCCAGCACCGCTTGCTGTAGATCGAGTGCAGGTCAGGGAGCTCAGTGCGGATAATGCGCTCGGCTGATCGCACCACCCTCTGTAGAGCTCGTCTGTCCTGCATGGTGCTGTTCCCGAACCAGGTCGTGATGTTTCCCGTCAGGATGCTCTATATGGTGCAGGAGTAGAAGTTCCTGAGCACCTTGGAGGGCAGTCTAAAGTCTCTCAAGCGTCTGAGGTGGTAGAGACGCTGCCGGGCTTTTTTCACCACGGTGCTGATGTGACAGGACCATGATAGGTCCTGCGTGATGTGAACACCGAGGTATCTGAAGGTGTCCACTCTCTCCACTGGGCTCCTGTTGATGACGGGGGTCTGGTAGTTCCTCTCCTGCTTTGTGCTAAAGTCCACTATCAGCTCCTTTGTCTTACTGACGTTCAGGAGGAGATTGTTCCTCTGGCACCAGTTCTCCAGATTTCCAATCTCCTCTAGGTAGGCCGACTCATCATTGTTGGTGATCAGTCCGACCACGACGGTGTCGTCAGCAAACTTGATGATGGAGGTGGAGTTGGTAGTGGCCACGCAGTCGTGGGTGTACAAAGAGTACAGCAGGGGGCTCAGAACACAACCCTGGGGGGCTCCAGAGCTGAGTGTGAGGGAGGCTGAGACATGTCCGCCCATCCTTACTGCCTGTGGTCTGCCAGTCAGAAAATTGGAGATCCACTGACATATAGATGAGCTCAGTCCCAGTTGCTCCAGCTTGGTGGTGAGTGTGGAGGGAATTATTGTGTTAAAAGCAGAGCTGTAGTCGATGAAGAGCATTTTAACATAATTCCCTTTCCTAGTGTCCAGGTGAGTGAGTGATGTGTGGAGGAGATGAGAGATTGCATCGTCTGTGGAGCGGTTCTGACGGTATGCAAACTGTAGTGGGTCCAGTGTGTCGGGTAGTGAAGAAATGATGAAGTCTCTGATAAGGCGTTCAAAGCACTTCATCACTACTGAGGTGAGAGCTACAGGGCGATAGTCATTGAGGGAAGCAGGATGTGGTTTCTTTGGAACAGGAACAATAATGGACTCTTTGAAGCATGTGGGGATCACCGACTGAGATAAAGAGATGTTGAATATTCAATTCAATTCAATTCAATTTTATTTATATAGCGCTTTTAACAATGGTCATTGTCTCAAAGCAGCTTCACAAAAATTAAAGAAATTTAACAAAAAAAAAAAAAAAAAAAAAAACTGTATATAGAATAATTATATATAAAATAATAAATAAATAAATAAAATTATAATAGAAAATAAATAAATAAAAACAAATAATAATAATAATTATAGAAAAGAAAATAATTGGAAGTGTGGATGTGTGAGAAAAATGTGCAGATAATAATGAGACGAATGAATGAAATTTCTCTGATGAGCAAGCCAAGGGTGACGGCGACGGTGGCAAGGAAAAACTCCCTGAGATGGCAATAGGAAGAAACCTTGAGAGGAACCAGACTCAACAGGGAACCCATCCTCATTTGGGCGATAACAGATAGAAATATAACATCTTGTGTGTTGTGCAGGTGAAAATTCAATATGACAGAAATTATTTAAATTGACATGAAGACCAGTTCAGCATAGGGACGAGTCAGTAGGTGCAGAGGGCAGATGAGGTCTGGATCACTGGAAGCAGAGGAGCAGCATGTGTAGCTCCAACCATCATAAAGCTGAATCCAGCTGGAGCTGGTCCTTCTCTGGATGCCTCAGGAACCTCGCAGGGTCGGCCTTTGTCTACTGAAGCTGGCAAAATCTCCCGATGCCTCGGGATGGGTAGAGAAATACAGAACAGATGGGGAGAATTAGCGTAGTTGCCATTCGGTATAGGTGTACTGGAGTATGAGTACTGGGATGAGTTATGTGTATGCCAGATTAAAAAGATGCGTCTTGAGTCTATTTTTGAACTGAGAAACCGTGTCTGCTCCCCGAACACTGTCTGGAAGGCTATTCCAAAGCTTTGGAGCTAAATATGAAAAAGCCCTACCCCCTTTTGTAGATTTTGAAATTCTGGGAACTACCAGAAGTCCGGAGTTTTGTGATCTTAAGGCGCGTGGTGGATTGTAGCGTATCAGAAGACTGGTTAGGTATGTGGGAGCTAAACCATTTAAGGCCTTGTATGTAAGTAATACTATTTTGTAATTTATTCTAAACTGAACAGGTAGCCAGTGCAGGGATGATAATATTGGGGTTATATGATCATATTTTCTGGATCTAGTGAGAACCCTGGCAGCTGCATTTTGGATTAACTGAAGCTTGTTTATTGAGGATGCAGGACAACCACCTAGTAATGCATTACAATAGTCCAGTCTGGAGGTCATGAATGCATGAACTAGTTTTTCTGCATCAGATACGGATAAGATGTTCCTAAGTTTAGCAATATTTCGAAGATGGAAAAAGGCTGTTTTTGTGATATTTGAAATGTGATTTTCAAAAGACAAGTTACTGTCTAATATTACTCCCAGATCTTTTACTGCTGAGCTGGTAATAACAGTACATCCTTCTAAGCGCAAGCTGAATTGTGAAAGCTGTTGTGTGCTGGTTTTTGGGCTAATAAGTAATATCTCTGTCTTATCTGAATTTAATAAAAGAAAGTTATTGGTCATCCAATCTTTTATGTCCTGGACACACTCAGTTAATCTAGACAACTTAGGTATTTCGTCTGGTTTAGTTGAGATATATAATTGGGTATCATCAGCATAACAATGGAAACTAATCCCATGTCTTCTAATGATGTTACCCAAGGGAAGCATGTATATTGAGAACAACAGAGGTCCTAAAACTGACCCTTGTGGGACCCCATATTTCACTGGCATTATACCAGACGGTTCTCCATTTAGATCTACAAAATGGTAGCGATCAGACAGGTAAGATCTAAACCATTTTAATGCCTGTCCCTGAATACCTATATAATTTTGTAAGCGATCTATGAGAATATTATGATCTATAGTGTCGATGATCTATAATATCTCAGTGAACACAGGTGCTAGCTGGTCTGCGCAGGCTCTGAGAATACGACCTGAGATGCCGTCTGGTCCTGCTGCTTTCCTGGTGTTCACTCTCTTGAAGGCTCTCCTCACGTCGTGCTCGGAGATGATGAGCGCGTTCCCGGTGCTGGCAGTGTCTTCCTGTCTGCAGCCGTTAGCGCCGCTAGCATTAGCGCCGTTAGCATTAGCGCCGTTAGCATTAGCATTGCTAGCGTCTTTAGCTGCAGCCTCGAAGCGAGCGTAAAATGTGTTGAGCTCGTCTGCCAGAGTCGCGTCCGCGTTCGTCATACCGGATGCTGGTGCTTTACAATCCGTTATTGTTCTCAGTCCCTGCCACAGGCTCCTAGAGTCACTCTGTTGAAGCTGTGACTCTAGTTTTCTCCCGTAGCACTGCTTCGCCTCTTTCACCGCCTTCCGGACGTTATATGACGCAGCCTTGTACGGTTCCATGTCCCCCGACGCAAGTCCCGTGTTGTAGGCAGCTGTGCGAGATCTCAGAGCGTCGCGGATGGTTTTATCCACCCACGGCTTCTGGTTGGGAAACGTTCTGATAGTCTTTTTCTCTACCGTATCGTCTGCCAGCTTTTCAATAAATCCCACAACCGCTTCCGTAAACACGCTGACGTCATCATCGGAGCTGTTTCTGAACATGTCCCAGTCTGCGTCATCGAGTGCGTCCTGTAACGCGGCCACCGATTGGTCCGTCCAGCGCGCGACCTCCCTCAGGACCGGAACTTCCTGTTTCAGCCTTTGTTTATATTTTGGCATGAGGAAAATGGCGGCGTGGTCGGATTTACCAAACGCTGGACGAGATTGTGCCTTGTAACCGTCTTTGACCATGGTATAACAATGGTCCAGTGTCCTTTCGCCCCTGGTGGGGCAGGTGATGTGCTGATAAAAGTTCCGGTGTTGTGTCTGGTGCTGTGTGAGCGCCTCATGCAGCTCGCATAAGGCAGTGTCAGTGTCTGCTTGTGGAGGTATGTAAACGGCACTGATTATGACCGATGTGAACTCCCGTGGAAGATAAAATGGACGACACATGATGGACAGTAGTTCCAGGTTTGGTGTGCAGGAGCGTGTAAGAGGAACAACGCTCGCGCTGTTGCACCAGCTGTTGTTCACCATTAAGCACATGCCGCCTCCCCTTGACTTCCCCGAGTCCCGCGTCCTGTCCATGCGGTGAACCGAAAAGAACTCGGCCGGCTGTATGGCGTGGTCTGGCACCGCTGGGTTCAGCCATGTCTCGGTGAAGCAGAGGAGATTGCAGTCCCGAATGTCTCTCTGGAACTTTATCCTGGCCCTGAGGTCATCAAGCTTGTAAACGATGGTTTGTATAAACCATTTTTGTTTATACAAATCATTCTTTAAATGATAGATTTGTATAGCGCTTTTAACAATGACACGTGTAACTCGCCAGAGAGAGAGAGAGAAGGAGAGATAACAGTTAGGTATGATCACAGCCACATAATGTATAATGTGAATGTATATTTACTGTAGAGTGCAAGCAGAGACTCCGGCAGGACTAACTATGACATCATAACTAAAAGGGAGGAGCCAGAAGGAAACACAAACATGAGGTATGGAACTCCAAAGTGTTCAAAATTAAATAAATAAATAGGACATTATGAAATAAATAACTCTATGAATAAATGACACATGTATTTCGGGCCAGGGGTAGCTCAGTGGTTAAGGCATTGGACTACGGTTCAGAAGATCCCAGGTTCAAACCCCACAACCACCAAGTTGCCACTGTTGGGCCCTTGAGCAAGGCCCTTAACCCTCAACTGCTCAGATGTGTAATGAGATAAAAATGTAAGTCGCTCTGGATAAGAGCGTCTGCCAAATGCCTAAATGTAAGTAATATGAGAATGATATTGTGAAATAATGGAACATATTTTGAAAAAAAGCTTATTATTGTGAAATATATTTACTTCATTCATTCATCTTCTATACCGCTTTATCCTGTATTAGGGTCGCGGGGACCTGGAGCCTATCCCAGGAGACTCTGGTCACAAGGCAGGGTACACCCTGGACAGCGTGCCAATCCATCGCAGAGCACACACACACACACTCATTCACACACTCTGGTCAGTTTGGGAACGCCAATTAGCCTAATCTTTGGACTGTGGGAGGAAACCGGAGTACCCGGAGGAAACCCATCAAGCACGGGGAGAACATGCAAACTCCATGCACTCAGAGACGGGAATCGAGCCTGGCCGGGAATCGAACCCGGACCCTGGAGGTGCAAGGCGACAGTGCTAACCACTACACCACCGTGCCGCCCATATATTTACTTATTATTATGAAATAATATTTCATGGTCATTATTTTTCCCAATAACAGAGATTATTGCAGAGGCATTTTTTTTATTCATGCTGTTTTTATTTCAAAATGTCATTTTTTCAAAGTCAGTTTTTATTTCAAAATCCCGTTTTTCACGATGGCCTATTTATTTCATAATACGACTTTTCAGCAGAATGAGTCGTTCTGTCAATCAAGAGCGATAGGGCGGAGCCAGCTGTGTGATTTAGCTGTATCGATTTAGGTCTAATGGTGCAATACGTATTCTATACAGTAGGTGGCAGTGGAGCTCCCACACCGCTGATGACGGTTCATCCTCCTCGGATATTTAAGGGGAAATGACGTTAAATACAAGGTCTGTATACACATGTTCACTCACCTAATTCACATATGACTGAAAAACTATTACTATATGTAACATTTATTACTGTTACCGTGTTAAGGTTACACACAAACTCTCCGGCTGGTCTGAGGTACTGGATGATAATTTAGCTGAGAATAGCTGCTAGCCATAAACCCCACCTGTGTATGAAAGAAACGGCTAAGATGTCTGAGCTTTTTAGCTTCTCTGTAGAATGTTTGCAGGGTTACGAAGATGGTGAAGTGATGAATGAAAGCTAAACTGTTAACTGTAGTGCTAGCATGACGCAGGCATTTAGTTAGTTTGCTAGCGTTAGAACTTTATTAATCTCACTGCTTGAGACAATAAAATGCTGTGGTGTTACAAAACACTGACCCTCTCACAAATATACAGACCTGCTAACCCTCACATTTTTCACCAGCTAGTACTTTACTCTGAGGTCAAATTTCTCCCGAGTTATAACAATATTTTACACCTTTCCCCCTTTGCAAATGTAATCACATGTAATGTAATAGCATGTAAGCTAACCAGGTAGCCCTCTTTAACCAAAGTTAAATTAACTATCAGTCAGCGCGCCAACTACAGGAAAAAGTTCCACAGCTGTACAGATAACTACTAGATGGAAGTATTAATATTAGGGTGATTGTAATGTGCCAGTATGACCCCAGCTATGACAATGACAATCACATGGACATTTTGGGTCCCTGGCCAGGAAACTCCCCAGACCTTTAATCCCAGTGAGAACTTGAGGTCGATTCTCAAGAGGCGGGACGACAAACAAAAACACAGCTTCTGACAAACTCCAAGCATTGATTATGTACGAATCGACAGAACACTGTCAGTCAGGATGTGGAACAGAAGGTGATTTACAGCGTCATGGTGAACTGCAGAGCTCTTAAAAAAGTCTTTACATAAACTTTTCAATTCAATTCAATTCAATTTTATTTATATAGCGCTTTTAACAATGGTCATTGTCTCAAAGCAGCTTCACAAAAATGAAAAACTTTACAAAAAAATTATAATAATAATAATTTTAGAAAAGAAAATAATTGGAAGTGTGGATGTGTGAGAAAAATGTGCAGATAATAATAATGAGACGAATGAATGAAATTTCTCTGATGAGCAAGCCAAGGGTGACGGCGACGGTGGCAAGGAAAAACTCCCTGAGATGGCATTAGGAAGAAACCTTGAGAGGAACCAGACTCAACAGGGAACCCATCCTCATTTGGGCGACAACAGATAGAAATGATATAACATCATGTGTGTTGTGCAGGTGAAAATTCAATATGACAGAAATTATTTAAATTGACATGAAGACCAGTTCAGCATAGGGACGAGTCAGTAGGTGCAGAGGGCAGATGAGGTCTGGATCACTGGAAGCACAGGAGCAGCATGTGTAGCTCCAACCATCATAAAGCTGAATCCAGCTGGAGCTGGTCCTTCTCTGGATGCCTCAGGAACCTCGCAGGGTCGGCCTTTGTCTACTGAAGCTGGCAAAATCTCCCGATGCCTCGGGATGGGTAGAGAAATACAGAACATTGCATAAACAGGCGAACTTAACAGAATATTAATATCTGTGTCATTCTCAAACATATGGCAAAGAGCAGAGGACACCTTCAGAATAAACCACGCACGCGCACGCACACACGCAAAACTCCGCCATCCGGGATACCAGCGCTGACGTCACTTCCTCCGTGCGTTACCATGGTAACATAAACACCTCGGCTCTGGATATTAAACACTATTAACATAAAATATTGAATATATATTGAAACATAAACTGATACAATCATAAAACAATAATAAATACTAATGAACTGTAGCTTGTAAATAAATAATTGACTAATAATAATAATAATAATAATAATAATAATAACTGATTAAAAGATGTACATGTTATTACTGATTACTAGCCTGTAGAACAGTAAAGATTCCCTGATTAAATTAAGATGTAAATCTTTGTGTCCTTTAAATCTGAGTTTTTCACGATGCAGTGAGACACAGTGACGGAGGGGCGGTTAGTTATTATACACTCAAGTCTTTCACTCCGTCTCATCTACACTTAACATGGCCGAACACCGGTCTAGTGCACTTCTTAGGGTACTTCAGGACGATTGGAACACACCCACACGGAGGCGGAAGTGGAGTGTCGTGTCCTTCGTGCTTTCCGTAGTGCGCGTGCTGTAACATGGCGGCCCGCAGTGTGTTCACCTCCCTCAGGTGTCAGATCAGTAAGGTAGGAGACACACACTCACACACTCACACACACACAGACAGATGTGTTGTAAAGAAATCCACTTTGAGATCTGTGTGTGTGTGTGTGTGTGTGTGTTCAGGTTCAGAGGTTAGCGGGGTGTGTGGAGTGTGTACACACTGGGAACTGGATGCTCTCGGCTGATAAAACTCTGCTGGTGAAACTGCGCAAGACCACAGGCTACACCTTCATCAACTGTAAGAAAGCACTGGAGAAGTTCAACAATGACATCACACTGGTGAGCTCTGTCTGTGTGTGTGTGTTTGTGTTAATGATGATGATGGTTTGTGTGTATGTTAATGATGATGATGGTTTGTGTGTGTGTGTTAATGATGATGATGGTTTGTGTGTGTGTGTGTGTGTGTGTGTGTGTGTGTGTGTGCTGGTCCTCAGGCAGAACACTGGCTCCATGATCAGGCTCAGAAGGAAGGCTGGAGTAAAGCCAGTAAATTGGAGAACCGCAGAACTTCAGAGGGTCTCATCGCTCTGCTGAGGAAGGAGAACGCTGCTGTTATGGTGGAGGTGAGCACACTCTTCTTTTTACAAACACACACACACACCTGTTTAACATGTTAGTAAAAGGACTTCTCATTATAGAGCTGTTAAATTCTCACATCTGATTGGTCAGAAGGTGCGCAGTGTGTTACAACAGAAGAGGAAATTAACATGAACTACAGATTTCTATTCATGTGCACGCTCTCGTACCTCACTGTAGGTAATACTCTAATACCTAACATCAGTGGAAGAAGTCTCCAGTGTCAGTGTTAAAGTCAGAGGTAAAGCCGTAAGTTTTCAGACTCTTTTGGACAGAGGAGTCTAAAATATTTGCCTGGTGAGGGACGAATGTGTGTAGCTGCTGTAACACACAAGAACTGAAACTAACTCGCCTTAAAGAAGAAAAAAAAGGAATTAGACCTGGTAATTATTAAATCAGATTTCTGTTAGACTGGACACACTATGAGGAGTTTTCAGTCTGATTGTTAATGATTGTGTGGGTGTGTGTGTTCAGGTGAACTGTGAGACTGATTTTGTGGCGAGGAATGAGAAGTTTCAGCAGCTGGTGCAGGACGTGGCCTTCGCCACCATGGAGCATCATCAGAGCAGAGCGCAGGCTGGATACGTGAAGGTACTCAGTCTGACCAGAGCATGTCTTGCGTTTCATTATGAAAACATCATATAAACACAGTTGTGTGTGTGCGCTTGTGTGTGTGTGTGTGTGTGTGCGCATGCGTGTGTGTTTTTACAGAGTTTAATGTCTGCAGAGGATGTCTGTAACCTCGCTGTACCTGAGGGTTCCTCTGTCGCTGATCAGCTGGCCCTCGCTATAGGTAAACACACAGGAAGTGCAGCAGTGTTTTAAGATCTGTGTGTGTGTGTTGGCATCATCTGTTGCCAGAGAGAGAAATTACACATACACAGAAAATACTAATAAACCCCCCTCTTCCTTCTGACTGTGGCTCCACCCCCTGTACAAACAGCCAATAGTTATATGGCTCCTTTTAACCTGGTTGTGGTAGTGACTGGGGGGCGGGGCTTAATTGCAAGTTAAACCTGTGTTGGTTTTATCTTTCTATTAATGATGAGTACAGTTACTTTGCTTTCAAATAACACATTTAAAGAAAGAACTTGAACACTGAGCCACGCCCAGTCCCTATTAATATTCAAAATGGTTCTTAATGCTTATTAATATTCCGTAGGCTGAGTTTTTTTTTTTAATTAACATTGGAGAATCAGACTCTGGTAAATCTGCATCTAATAATTATTATATCATATAATAATTCATCTAATAATCGGTCTGTCTTTCTCTGTCTGTCGGTCTCGCCCTTCCCCTACCTGTCTGTTTCTCAGGGCGTCTGGGTGAGAACATCTCGTTAAGACGGGCGGTGTCTGTGGGTGTGCCCGCTGACTGGCGCATGGGGTCGTACGTACATGGGGCGGTCTTGGGGCGCAGCGAAGTGTCCATGGGGCGTTACGGAGCTCTGGTTGTGTTCCAGGGTGGGCCTGAGGGGCAGGAGGAGATGCTGGGTAAAAAACTGGGGCAGCACATTGTGGGGGAGGCACCGCTGACCCTGGGGGAGGTCGGGGACGTGCCGTGTGGAGACACAGAGACACGCCTCTTACCACAGACCTTCTTGTTAGAGCCCCAGTACACAGTGGGACAGTACCTCACTCTGCAGAACGCACGGGTTCTCGACTTCATACGCTTCAAATGTGGAGAGGAGACGCAGTGACATCACGCACTGCCAGAACACGAGAATTTAATAACGTCAGACATCTTCATCCTGAATAAACACAGTTGATGAGGAGCTAATGATCTAAAGTGATAACGGTGACATTTATCAACATGAATTGTGTTTTATTACCACAGAAATGTGTAAACAATCTCACACACGAACATGAAAGATTCCCTGTATTTTGTGGCAGTGTTGTAAAGCTGTGCAATGAAAATAAAACGTTTATGTATCACACTGATGCCTGTGCTGGTTAATTATGGTGTGTGTGTGAGAGAGAGAGAGAAGGAAAAGTCTTATGTTTTAGAAATTTTCAAGAGCCGTAGTTCAGTAAGAATCTCAAACCCCTTCACTGAAGTGATAGTGTTGTGCGTTTAAGGTGAGTACTGAATGCCTCTAATGTTGTTTTTTTCTATTCTAAGAAGTGTTTTAAATTGATTTCCAAAAATGAGTTCTAGTTTTTTTTTCGTCTCGCTCTCCTAATGTGTGTGACTGCGTATTTGTTTCCTGATCCTTAGAACAGAAGTTTTTCCTGACGTTGTTTTTCAGCAGCTTGCTATAGACCCATCACTGTAGCCGGTGTTGGACCGCCGTGTGTCTGTGTGATCATGTTTCTGTGGTTTATTCAGAATCTGTTGGTCATTGTACGGTTACCATGGAGACGGTCTCACTGTTAAGCAGGTGATGAAAGCGACCAGTTGTGTAGCAACGCTGTGGAGGTCATGAGGATACGCCATTTTCACAGTATCGCTCTCAGGTGACGAACATCATCTCAAGAGCACAGGAAAATAAAATTTTTATAACGAAATAATGAGATGCGTAACTCAGGGCCTTTTTCTTGTGCAAATATTAAAAATGAATTAGGATTATACTTTCAGACATGTTTTGATATAAAACTTAATTGTGGGGCATTTGTGGTGTACAAATTGTCATGTTATGCAAAAGTGTTTAAAGTAAATATTTTAATTATTCACACGTTCGGCTTTAAAATATTGAAACTTTTATTGTTATTATTTAAGGTAAAATATGAGCAGAATTTTTTAATGTTATAGTATATTAATATACTATATCTACAAAATGTAAATTAAACTGAAATGTTAATACCAACATCTGTGTAAATATATGCGGATATAATGATAGCGGATTGTGTCGCGTGCTTGTTCCGGTTGGTCGGTGCAGATCGACTCGCAGTGACGTCACAGGTATAAATTCCCGCCGCTGCGCTGGAGGCGGAGTCAGTGCTCAGGGCTCGGTGTGTCGGCCGCGTCTCCTCCTGCTGTCCTTCATCTCTTTCTCTCTCTCTCTCTCTGTCAGAATGGTGAGAGCTCGTGTTTAACACCGATAATCCCGCAAAATAGTCTCATTATGACTTTTATTTTATATTGTGTATGTGTGTATTATATAATGTTTGTGTTTAACGGCGCGCGCTGTGGAGGCCTTGAATCCTGAGGTAAATCTGTTAGCTCCCCATGCTAACGTTACCTCAGGAGCTGCAGCGCGCGGCTGTTTGATCTGATTTATATATTAGCTTCAGGTCTCTAATGAGGTTTTTGTGGTTTTTTTTGTCATGTCCACATTTCCAGTCTGACTTCTCAGAGGATCAGATTCTTGGTAAGTTAATATTTAACATTGTTCGATCTGTATGGAAATATAATCAGTGTTTAATTCTCAATTGTGTGTATTTCTGTTTTCCACACTGTCTCTTCCAGGCTGTGTGTTCATGTCTGACAGAGTTGTGTGTGTGTGTGTTTAGGGAACCAGCCGGTGAGTGGAGTGAGAGAATTAGTGATTTCATGGTTTTAATAGTTTTATTAACTATTGAAAGTGTTTGGCATGGTGAGAGGAAATATCACTAATCCTGGTTTTCTGATTTTAAATCCTAAAATCTTATTAACTTTAATAAAATACATTAAGTAAATTGCAGTGCGGTGATGTCTGAGAGAAGGTGCTGTTTTTGCGGTGCTTTTCAATTATTGAGATGTTGAGGAACAAAACTGTACCTGTGTACTGTAATGGGAATGTACCTGAGGGTTAGGGTTAACCAGGGTACAGTAAGCATCAGTGCATGCAGTTTTGAGTTATTGAGAAATAACGCATGACTGGAATGACTGACAGGATGTACAGGATTGAAACTGGTGATCCTATAGGAAGAAGGAGACGTCACATCACAGCACACTGAAATTTTATTTCACAGATCCCAGCTTGTTAAGAAGGGGTCAGAGGTCATGGTCATCCATGATACAGTGCCCCCTGGAGAGAGTTAAGGGTCTCACTCAGGGACCCAACAGTGGCATCTTGGGATTATTGGGGTTTAAACCCTTGACCTTTTGATGATCAGTGCCTGTACCTTTAGATCATTACCCACTTTACCCCATCTAATATTAGCAGTGTTTCTCTCCTCTTGATTTTCCTGGTTGAAAGTTACACTAATGCTGCATTCTTACTTTGTCACGGCGTCATGGAGAAGGTTTTGGATAATTAATGGGAAATAAAATTTCACTGTGTTTAATTGGCTAATATCATGCACCTGTGTATAGTCAACTGTACACTTGTTTCTAGCTAATATCAGTTATGTAGATGTGTTAAGGATGCAATGAAAATGTTAATCTTCAAACTGTGCGTTTTAATGATTTTTGTTTTTAATTTTTTTTATTAATTTATTTTTGTTAAAAGAGCGTTTGTATGCTGTGCAGAGGCGCCCCTCTCCCGGTGTGTATCTGAAGGCACCCAGGCTTTATTTTCTCCTTCTTCTGCTGTTGTGCAGTTTGTTTAGGTTATGTCTCTGTAATCAGTTTAACAGTAATGATGCCGAGCCCTTTTTAGGCTGCGTTCCTGTCTGTTCCTCACCCCCATGTCATTTCCTTTCCTACTGAGGTTTGCGTCTTGTTTTTCTCCTGCACTCCCCCTTTACCATATAAGGTCAGGAGTGTAAAGGCATGTGCACTCCCCCTTTACCAAATAAGGGCAGGAGTGTAGAGCTCTGCATTCCTCACAGCTAAATAGCAACACCATCCCCAGTCACACAGAGTTCTACCCTTATTCAGCGTTTAATACTCTGTGTGCTGATAACACTCTCAAAAAATTGCAATGCAGATCTCAGCACCATAACCATGAAAAGGATTTTGTCTACAATGTGTAGAAATGCTGTGATTCTGTCGTTACCGGTGCATGGATCTTCTCCGCTGCCTTTTCAAACTTGGGTGGCATTCTGTTAGGGAAAAATCAGCACCACAGTGCTGTAACACAGCCTGATGGAAAGCAGATTATTTTTCTCTAACAGCATGTCCCCACTTGTCTTGCTTATCTCACACCGCAGCAGTGTCCTAACAGATTTTTTAAAAATTATTCATTAAATCTTATCTCAGCATACTTTGACCTTTTTTATTATTTTTTTTTATTTGTGAAATTATCACTTAGAAAATTAGCCATTCTTTTTCTGTTGAAGAAAATTAGGTACAAACAAACTTTAATGTATCGGTCATGGAAACGTCAGAATATATAATGTAATGTAGTTAGTTTCACCTCTGCTATAAAGTGCTGATACTTGAGACGTTTTACATAAATAAATGTCCTGTTACAGTAAACCTCATCGCATCAACAATCTGTTGTGTGGGGTCTTCACTGTACACATCGCTGTTGCTTTAGAAACGATATTGTATCAAAGGTAGTGTATTAATAAGAACCTGTTATTTGTAACTGCGTTGCATTTAAACTATTAAATTATGTATTATATCGGTCTTATAACGTTTCACACAATCCCTGGTGTAGATGTTTATTCTTAAATTAGATAACTGGTTCTGGTCATATGACTGCCTCAGGTGTGTTTGTTATTTGGAGAAGTGAGACTCAAATAGATCTTAAGCTTGTTCCTTTTTACTGCTGCTTTAACACCAGCATACACACACGGGAGACAGGATGTGTGTTCATTGTGTGTTTCTCATGCAGAGTTTAAGGAGGCATTCCTGCTGTTTGACCGGACAGGAGATGGGAAGATCAGCTACAGTCAGTGTGGAGACGTGATGCGAGCTCTGGGTCAGAACCCCGTCAATGCTGAAGTGCTCAAGGTGCTCGGAAACCCAAAAGCTGAAGGTCAGAACCCGAGGAATGGGCTGGTATCACATAGCACATAGACGGTTCTCAATTGTTCTTTACGCTCACCATCATTACAAAATCATATAATTATATGCTAAGTGGACACGCCCCCTCCCTTTCTGACAGTCGCATGCTTTTAATAAACGTGTTTGGACAGTGCTGGAGCTTAACTGTCATTACTCGTGGTTGATCCCAGGCTGTAATATGATGGGGGGTGCGCGCATGTGTTGGGCTGGGTGTGAATGAGGATTACCCCTGTGTTTGATCAGTTATTGTTGTCTTTATCAGAGATGAACATGAAGATGCTGGACTTTGAGCAGTTCCTGCCCATGCTTCAGGCCATCGCCAAGAACAAGGACCAGGGCTCGTTTGAGGACTTTGTGGAGGGTCTGAGGGTATTTGATAAAGAGGGAAATGGGACGGTGATGGGTGCAGAGCTACGCCATGTTCTCACCACGCTGGGTAACGCACACATGCACTCGCTCTCCCCTTTGTCTGCTTAGACAAGTCACACAACAGACCATGGAGATGATTTTTCATATATTGTGACCTCACATACTAGGCTCTTGTGTAGCTCCGCCCCATAACTGTTCTATAAAGTACTGGGCGGTGTTCTTCGTACGTCGCTTGAAACATCCGGGATGAATTGACACATCTAAGATGAGATCATCATGCTAATTACGCTCCGGCTAAGTTGGTTCTTCGAGCACATGTGTTGTTGATGATTAGTTTGGCCGGATTGAGTTGTCTAGGATTATTGCGCGTTGGTTTAAAAGGCGATATGCATCGACAGTAGAAACACTGATCACAAGCCCTTTGATTGGTTGACGATATGACAAAAGAACAAGCTCAATTTTTTTTGTAACACCTGTTATGCGCTGAAATGCTTCCCTGCCATGGATCCCCCACCACACACACACACACACACACATAATCGCTATCAAACATTATATTAGAACATAATATGCACATATGTTTTACAAATTACATGAGAAAATAAAATAAGAAATATGAAAATAAATGTTTTATATGGAAAATAGAAATATGATTTTTTTTTCAAAAACATGTATACTTTTATATTGTTTACTTTATAATATTAGTTTTGTCCAATTTTTCATTATAAAATATTTTTATTATATATATTTGCATATTCATAACGAACCCCTGAAAAATAAATGTTACAAAATAAACATTTATACAAGAATTTGAATTAATGGTCTTGAGGGCTGTCTCGTGCCTAGAGTTTATTATAATAATAATAATAACCTATGAATTTATGTTCTAATATAATATTTGATATCAATTATTTATTTATATATATATATATATATATATATATATATATATATATATATATATATATACACGAGAGATACTTTTCTAAAAAAATATATAGATATAAAAATATATCTATCTATATACTTTTCTATATATATATATATATATATGCAAGATACTTTTCTTTCCCCACGTGAGTCAGTCCACGTCAGCGCTCTTTAACCAATCAGATGTGACCTCACCATTTCAACCAATCATAACCCGGCAGGAGCGCAGCCTTAATCCTGTTTACATGAAATAAAGCTGCTACCGAGCAGGTTCAAGCTTACGGACATGTTGCTATGACAACAAGTGCGAGATGAGCATCGAAGAACGAAACAATCCAAGATCAGGACAAATCCACAACAATCAAATCCAGCTAACTGAGTTAGCGACGTACGAAGAACGGACCCCTGGATAGAACACTATTTACATGTGTTTGAGTCGAAAGTACACTTCTCTGTTTTAAAGATTGGTAAAGGGATCTGCATATTCAGATATTTTGTGTGTGTGGTCTTTGTGCTCATGTAGGTGAGAAGATGACTGAAGAGGAAGTTGAGACTTTGTTGGCAGGACATGAGGATGCAAACGGCTGTATTAATTATGAAGGTAAAGTGAAACCATGTTCGTGTGTGTTGTCTGTGTGTGTATGTAAAGTACATAAATGTTAATGTGTGTTTTTGTCCCCTCCCCCCACCTCAACAGCCTTTGTGCGCCACATCATGGCCGGCTGAGTGTTGGGTACGGACAGTTACCTTGTGTCTCTCTGTCTCTGGGTTCTTAAGCTCTCTTTGTTCTGTCTTACTCTATAGCATGCAGCATATCTGCTTGTGACTAGCACAGTGCTAACTGGCTCACTAGCAGTGCTGGCTGATGCCCCGCCCCTTTTCCTTCTTCCTGGTTAGAGTGGTGTCTTTTGGGCCAGAGTCAGGCCTTGTGTGTGTAGTGTTAGCCTGGTGTGTGAGGAATCAATTACAACTGTAGGGTTAGGATAAACTAAGTTTATTCTGGGTCAGTGACTGAGGACTATATTCTGGTATTCCTTGACTGTGTTGTAGAGTACTGGAAGTATAATATGGTCCTGCATTCCTTGCCGTAACCCAGGACTATTCTGGAATTCTTATAGTAAATTCTGGTCCTGAATTCCCAGTGTTCTAGAGTGCTGGTAGCGTGTTCCAGGGCTGTACTGTATTTGATTTCATCATGCTGCTTGATTGAAGTAGCACCAGCTGCTGAGTGAGTGTATTAGTAGCTAACCTGGTCGTAGTGTTGTGATGTTTCACAGAGGGGTACAGGAGGCCAAGCTTTGTGGGTAGAATTCTCTGTCCACCTGGGAGTGGTGAATTGAGCTGTTGGTTCCCCCCCTTCTCTTCCAATATTCTGCTATACACTCCATTCCAATAGGTGGTGGTAATACATCAACTGCCTGTAAACTCGTAGACGCTTTATTCTCCCAACACGAGAAATTTGCGAATACTTTATAGCAGCTTGAATCGGTTTCTATTTTCTGTGAATGCTGTGTTTCAAGGAATTTTAGATTTGTTTAATGCAAGTTTACATACAATGGATCTTAAACCAATCTCAATTCAAGTAAGTGACATATTGAAGCTTTAATAAACTGCATAATTGATATAATCGCACAGTCGTAATTCTAAAGATGGTTTTGGCCTAAATGGGTCAGATATTAAACTACAGTATAGGAAGGCGAGTGTTTTTCCTTCAGTAGATGTATGCTGTGTGTGGCAACGCAGTGAAGATCTGCAGATTCCTCCTCTGTTGCTCACTGTTCATCTTCACAAACTCCACTCTGTGTGTGTGTGTGTGTGTGTGTGTGTGTGTGTGTGTGTGTGTGTGTGTGTGTGTGTGTGTGTGTGTGTGTGTGTCCTTCTATGGACTTGTTCTAACCCCAGCACGTTCCAGCTTCCAGTAGTCCTGGACAGTTTCTCCTCCTGCGTTTAGTTTCTCTTAGCATCCTGCTACTGCTGCCTCTGATTGGGTGTTTCCATGGAAACAGTTTTTGACTTGCAGCCAGAGCAATGTGTTCATACTGTATTAAGAGTACATTACCTGTATTAGATTTGGGATTTGTCTGACTCTCTCTCTCTCCCTTTCCCCTACAGAACTCGTCAGGATGGTGATGAGCGGTTGAATATTTCACACCCAGTTTTTTATTTCCTGTGTTATAATTTTTTCTGTTCTGCACATACACCCCCCCCCCCCGTCTTTGTCTGTCCATAGCTGTAATTTTATTTTTATTAAGTGCCTTCAATCTGTTTTTTTTTTTTTTTTTTCCCCCCCACTGTTCCTGGTTCAGATGTAGTGAGGAACTGTCGAGTTAAAGTTCTCCTCCAGTGTTTTTTCCACTCTGTTCATGTTCTGTCACTGTAAAGCAGAATTGTTGATCTGCAGTCATTCCACAGGAGCAGTGTCTGTATTCAGGTGACACAGAAGTGAGGGAGACAATCTCACACACTGCAGCAATACAGTAAAAAAAAAAAAAAAACAGTTGGGGTTACTTTACACTTCCCTGGAGAGTTTATGGCGTCCCTGCACCGTCAGAAACGGCTGGAAAAAGCAGCTGTGTTTCTGATGCGTTGCTTCATTTATTCTGAAAAGTCTGAAATGCTGCAGTGGACCTTTAACACCCCTGAGTTTAACGAGTCCGGCGTGTGTAAATGTGCACGTGTTAGTTCCCTGTACCGGACAGGGGAACGTGTTTATACCGGTATTTATATTCACACTTCCAACAGTATTTGCTTTATTATCCTCACCACTGTGTGTCAATGTTAAACTGTAAATGAATAAATACTGAGGTTTCAGAATACTTCTGGCTTTTCATTTATTTTTACAGTATCCTAATAACAGCTGTGACCCGGAGTAGAGCATGAACTCTCGTTACAGTACTTTACTGCATGCTTCACTGTAATGGTACCTTTTGAAGTGTTCGACTTCACTACAATTAAAAAACTGTTTGAACTAGACTAGTGCTAGTCGGATGAGAATGTACGCTGTTCAACCACAAAATGAACCACAAGCAGGATTGTTTCTCACCTGGCACAATCGGTGGCAAGTCAACAGTCAGTTCTTGAAATTGAAGTGTGGAAGAAGGAAAAAGTGATGGATGTGAGCAAGTCTGATAGGAGCCGAATTCTGATGTCTAGACATCCGAGTCTCCAAACAGCATTTACATTATAGGAGAGCTCCTGCAACAGGCCGTGAGCATCAGGGCCCGTATTCACAAAGCTTCTTAGAATTCTCCCAGAGAGCTCCTTTCTTTGCTTCAAAAGGCCTAGCTAGGAGTCCTAGACTAAGAGTGATTTCGGAAACTTCTCAGAGAAACTCTGAGTAAGGAAAGTTTATCTTAGTGAGCAGTAGATATTTAAGTTCTTACATTTATTGACCATACTGATTTTATTACTTGTAACCCATTTCAGACTGATGGTAGCAAAATGGCTCAGCTTTTACCGATTTAATGATTGCAGGACAGTCTGTTTAGGTTGCACTTTTACATGGTATGGAAGGAAGTAAAAGGAAAAAAAATCTAATTGGATAGAAGAGCAGTGTTTACTTTTCCGTTCAGCGTTTGGAGAATATTTCTTCTTTTCGCCATTTCGTCCTCTGCTATAGAAACTCCTAAGCCTCTTAAAAGTCCTCCTCTCTACTCTTAACAATTTTTACCTAACGAGCAGTATTTAGGGCGAAGATGTTTTGTTAGATTTAGTCCTAAATTGAAGAGAAAATTCTAAGAAAATGCCATAATTACAGTGGAACCTTGGATTACGAGCATGTATTCCAATACACTCGTAAATCAAATAGAATTTACCCTTAAGAAATAATGGAAACTCAAATTATTTGTTCCACAGCCCAAATATATATATATATATATATATATATGTGGCAATCGTAATATCCCAAAAGACGGGACTTTGCTAAATTAACTAAATCCGACTACGCCACCCTGGTGGGGCGCCAGGGGAATACTCCCAATAAAGACACACAGGTAAGTTCCAACTATCAAAGGCAAGACTAAAAATCACCCGAGATGTGGGTATCAACACAAAAAGGATGTTTTTATTTATTAAAAACAGACAACACTATTTGCTCCCAAAAAGACAAAGAAGCAATACACACTACTTTGCCATTACATCATAAAAACACTTCTCAAAAAGGGAGGGAAAGGGAAAAAGGGAACAGAGACTGACAGGACACAGCAGGCCGGCTGCAGCTCAGAAAATCATCCAAAACCCACCCAAATTCACATCAAATTAGATGCCATGCACTCACTACAAGAAAGGATTGTGTTGGTACACTTGCAATTGGTGAAGCACACACCCCAAACTCATGCAGCCAGCTTCCCCTGTCCTGCACCGTGCCTGGCTTCTGATCAATAAGGAAAGAAACAGAACACAACACCAACATGCACACACAAAACTAACACAAAGTCTACACAATCCACACTGAACAATAACCACATCAAACAAAAGAAAGGATATAAACAATTTCACAGACTCAGTAGTATATAGACAAAGGCACCAAGTCGTCTCCCAGTCCTATATATACGACCGAGACCGGTGCCTAAACGCACCAAATTAACATAACAAAAAGACACAACAGCAACACAAACAGTCGCACCATCACAACATAATACACAAAGCAGACATGCAACACAACTCCATCACACAAAACAAGAATAAAAGCCAATCAAAAATAAAAATAGAAAAACAAAAGAAACTTAACAAGCATGCACACCGTAGCTACCAGCCCAACGGCCTACAAAGCAGCCAAGTCGCAAGCAAGCAGTCTTCTTACTCATAAGCAAAACAGCAATGGCGTCGCCGATAGCATTTCAACTAGAAATAAGGCGAATTATAATGTTCCACTTCACTCTTGGGTTAGACCAGTGGTTCTCAAACATTTTCTGTCATTCCCCACTTAAGGGGGTGAGCGAATTTTCAAGCCCCACTTGTCAACAAAATAATAATGAAATCGGCCAAGTTTACTGTTTATTGAAATATCAATTTCTAAACCAATAAGATCAAACAACACCAAGTTAAAAACAGATAAAATACACGTGCAATTGTTATACAAGGCTTACGTTGTCACTTATCTTTGCATAATTGACCCCATGTTTATTAGTTGCTCAGCAATCGTTTGTAGTTTTTTTTGCACTGGCCAATTCTGTATGTAACTTTGAATGAAGCCATTTGTGTTTTGCTGTCCACTGATTCAGATGTTACCATGTGATTCTCAGAGGTGGAAAGTAACGAATTACATTTACTCGCGTTACTGTAATTGAGTAGATTTTTTGTGTATTTCTACTTTTTTAAGTAGTTTTAAAAATCTGTAATTTTACTTTTACTTAAGTACGTTTTGTTTGAAGTATTGTAATTCGCTACATTTTAAATCATATTCGCTACTGAGTAAAAAATAAATGAATGAAAATGATAAAATAATGAAAATATTATGCTTTGTATAAATGCTCCGTTGCGCTCGCGTGTGTGTATCATGTCCTGGTCGCGCGCCGCTCCAGACTCCACTCCAGGTTTTCTGACATCGGCATCTTCCTGACCTTCCACACGGTCGCTTCCGCCCTGAGTGACGTCATCGACTAGCACGACCATGTACAGTATAACCCGGAGAGAGGCGGGAAAGATGAAAGAGGTTGTGATTTTGGCGTTTTGATATTTGGTTGTGTATTCCGGTTTTGACTTTTTGCCTCCAATTGACTTTGATTATTGCTTTGTCCCTTTGGTTTGGTTGGTCTTTGTATATATTTGTAGATAATTTCACTGTTTTTGGTTTAGGGAGTCCGGGAAGGAACCTGTATTTTTGTTTCTGGGGTTTTTTGTTGTTGTTTCTTTTTGTAGGTAATCTACCTACTAAATATAAATACCATTTTGTTTGTTATTTTGGCCTGGGTCCAACCTGAATCTGATCCTCCTCCTGTTGTGTGTGTGTGTGTGTGTGTGTGTGTGTGTGTGTGTGTTTGTATATACAAACCTCATTATTTCATCAGTTAATGATTGGATCTAGTTCTTTCTGCCATATACCACCATTTCCATACAGTTTAAAATAGAACCCTGAACCAGTCTTTTGCTGTATGACCCTAGACTGGGACGTAACACCATATTTAAGTGACCACTTTGATTTTCGAGCACAAGAAAGACAACAGCTTTATTATGCAAAAGTGTTCCTTCAGTTAAAAACAACTAGTTTGAGATTTATATCTGCTCATCTTTTTTGAACTACGCTAGAATGCCTCATCCCCCCCACCTGTTTTTTTTTTTTTTTGATATTTAACAAAAAAAAAAAAAAAAAAAGCAGAGCCAGATCAATATACAATAATCTGTTAATATAAGAGTGAACATGGAAACACCCAAGGGCAAAACAATTCAGCAAAAGAATCACCCACGCTGTTAAAAAAATTAAAATAAAAAAGTAACTCGGTAACTTTTACTCTGAGTAAATTTTTTAATGAGCTACTTTTTACTTTTATTTGAGTAGATTTTTATAAGGGTAACTTTACTTGTACTTAAGTAAAATTTCACTGAAGTAACAGTACTTGTACTTGAGTACAACATTTTATTACTCTTTCCACCTCTGGTGATTCTCCTGCTGTCTGTATTCTGCCAGCTTTCTTTGAAAGAAGTCGAGTGGCTTATTAACGTGACTGGAGTGTGTTGTCTCTAAGTGTCTTCCTAATTTGTTGGGTCTCATGCGGTCTGCTGCCAGCGGTTTAAGACAGGGGTGGCTTCATTAGTGGTGGGCGATATAACCAAAATCTTCTACCTCGGTAACAATTTATATATATCACAATATAGCAATTTGTATCTGAAAATGCATAAATAAAAATTAAACACAAAGAAACTGTTTTACATAATGTAATTTTATATAAACTGTGAATTGCTGAGGTTTGCCGCATTATTTTTACTTTGGCCATATTCGTTTGGATGTTTGGATTTCAGATGATAGAAAAGGTTTGACGTGTTTCCACCACTTGTTAAAACAGTGCACTTGTGTACCTTCCAAATCAAATTCAAAAATTCTAATTCAAATTTTATTTGTCACATACACAGTCATAGTAAATTTAACTAGGAAAGAATAAAATAAAATATAAAAATTAAAGTTAAAATAAAATAACTTTACAACAATACACAATATAGAAAATATATGAAGAATATGTGAACAATAAGAGCAGCTGTACGAGTAGGAAAAGAATGGTAATGTCCAGGGTTGTGCCATCCACATGTTTAAAGTGGATCACGTTCATCTCATTCGTATCACTTTTCTTATACCCAAACTAATTCCACACCACAGACGAGGCACTTTTTTTTCTTTACAATCTCCTCGTTGTTGGTTTCGTCACATGTAAGCAAACTCACTGCTGCTGCAGCGTCTTCTTCCATTGTCGAAGTGTATGTGAAGCCAAACACATCAAAAGTGGGATGAAACCGCATTCTCATCCTGCTAGCGCCGCTGTCACTAAAAGCGCGCTGCGCCACGAATAATCCACACGCCCATGCCGCCAACTCCACTAGAATGAAACTTAACAACCAGGAACCAGGAACGAAAAGGGACACGCCCAGTTGAAGAGGACCCAGACACCACAAACATGTCACCACCAGTCAAAATAAGAGTCCTTAAATAGACTGTGTTCCCCTCATTAATCTAATAACCACACCCCCAGCTGAATCACAAATAAACAACCACTTACCCTGCTACATTCATATATAAAAGTGGTAAAGTGCTTGCCATATCATACGGAGATCGCTGGTTTGAACCCCGGGTGATGCTGTAACCCCTCACAGCCGGAGGTCTAGTGAGAGCTGATTGGTCGAGCTCTCTCAGAGGGGAGGGATGAGAGGTACTTGTGCTCCCACATTAATACAGCTCTACAAACCATTCTGTGAGCTCACGTTGTAGCACAGCCACACAAAAGGGGCATTTTCATACGCAGGGAATTGGTTGTGGAGCTAATGTTGCTCACATGTGGCCGAAGGCGTGCCCTAGCGGTTTATTTTCCCCCATTGACAGTGGTTTGGTCACCGGGCAAGTTCCCGCGCATGCGCGATCGCGACGCAAAGGAACCCGGAAGTGACGTGGGTCACATGATCCGGCATAAAGCCGGAACCGGCATTGAGGCCGGGACGGAGAGATGAAGACAGCGCGCTGCATTTTGTTTGAGGCTGTGAGACTGCTTGCGGATTATTGTTCCATAATTTCATCCAGTACCCAGCTCATTCCGTTTATCGATCTCCCAGACCTACCATCGTCATTTGGTGAGATCGATCCATCTCTCCAACTCACCATTTCACCCCAATTGCCATATTTCATACACTGGACTATCATACACACACTCACACACACACCCGCATACATCGCACACACACTTTTTTCTATTTGTAGTATATTTGTATATATTTTGTATATATTGGTTTGTGGTGCACCGTGTTTGTTTATTTCTTTATTCCGTCTGTTTAATACACTTGGTTTAATTTATTATAATTGTTTTGTGTCACGTCGTGTTTTGTACAGCTGCGGTTGCGCAATACCGGAAGTATTGTTTAACAGCCCATATTTAGATTCCCGAATCCGTTCTTTTGTGACCAAGCGGTTAATAAAATCCAAGCGTTACATAGTGGTGGCCCGTACGCACGGGGAATCTGTATTTTGGGATATTTTCCGGTTTTGTGTAATGTGGCTGAACAAGATGGACGCTAATGCTAGTGCTAAAGCTAATGCTAAGGCTAATGCTAGTAGTGCTGCTAAGGCCGACTGTGTAGTGCATAATAACATGCCGGTAGATGTAGAGGATGCATTTAATACACGCCGTAACCCTACAACAGACTTAACTTCATTGATTAGTTCTTTATATTTATCTGATAACCATGATAATGACAATGATGATGATAATGATATTATTGTTCATGGGGCTGATATTGAAGTAGTGCACACACTACAAAAAGAACTGTATCAATGTAAGAGGGACTTGGGGGCGCTTACTGATAAAGTGAGCTCCATGGAGCAGGATTATAGACAATCCATGGACAGCAGTCTCAACCGAGAAATCAGCCTGGAAGGGCTGCAGCGCTACTGCCAGGAGGCTCTCGAAAAAATGGAGAGAGCCATCGTTGACTGTTTTCTGCGACGGGAGGTCATCTGGGAAAACCGGATGAAGAGACTGCGTCTCACTAGTACGCCCACCACACACAGGTTACAGGCCTGCACCCCTGCATCTCCTGCACCACATCGGCCCAGCACTCCAACCACTACAGCGACGGCCAAGGTGAAGCTACCAAGCACTCACGCCATCGCCGACGTTCCTCCTGGTGTTCCAGCTCACTCCTCGGCTCTGCTCTCCTCCCCACTTTCTTCTTCTTCTTCTCTGCATGCTCATCCATCCATCTGCATGGAGTTTCCAGCCTTCTGTGACGCGTCAGAGACAGCGGAGGTATGGAACTTCATAGAGCAAGCAGAGAAGTACTTGGAGATCAGACCCCTGACCCGACCAGAGCTGCTGGGAACCCTCGGCACGGTTCTACGAGGGCCTGCTCTCAGTTGGTGGAAGACAGAGAAAGGCAAGGTAAAGGACTGGCAATCTTTTAAACAGGCGTTCACGGCAGCATTCATACTGGATGACGACCTCGACGAAGAGGAAGACAACCTGAGGTCTCCGGTACAGCGGCCACAGCAACGCCTGGGAGACTCCGCCAATGATCACCCCGCCCTCTGTCTCATAGGAAAACCTGATATCTCCGAGGAAGAACAGATGGGGCGAGCCCGGGAGAACATCATCACGAGAGTGGCGTTAAGAGGAGCGGTGAGCACCGTGGAAAAGCAGGTGGAGAGAGGCGCTAGGGGAGAGAACGATGGCGTGGACCACTTTATTCCGGGTCCACATGCCATACCCCGAGCACCCCCGCCGTTGAATGGAGCTGACACACCACGTCTACCCACCACGTCCACTAAAGAGGCCTCCAGCTTCCCGAGCGACCTGAGCGAGATCAGCAGAGCCCAACAGAACGACCCAACGATCACGAAGCTGCTCTCCAAAGATCATCAAAGAGGCATACAAGATCAAAGGGTCACCTTCGAAGGTCGTCAGGGCGTGCTATATTGCCGGGTACCGGTAAAGAAAGGAGAGAAATTTCAGCTCGTTGTTCCCCAGTCTCTAATAAAGAGTTTCCTTCAATACTATCATGACAATCCATTGGGAGGACACTGGGGACAACTGAAAACCCTGCTGAGGTTATTAGAGGTGGCGTGGTGGCCGACTGTGCGGAAAGACGTCTGGCATTATACTAGATCTTGCAGCATGTGCCACCGACACAAAACAGGACATCCGTCATCACCCCGACAAAGACTTATCCAGGAGGAGGTGCAACAAAGAGCACAACAACTAGAAGCCACACAAGCCAGATATCACAATACCCGGAGGAAAGCAGCGCACTTTCAACCGGGAGAACTGGTGTGGAGAAAAGCTCAACCACACTCCTCCACAACAAAAAGAGATTCTGCAAGGCGAGTGCCCAAGTGGGAGGGTCCAGCAGAGATTAAAAACAAAAGACCAATTAAATACACAATGTCTTGGGGCTACCCACAAAAAGCCGAGGATTACAGTGTGGCGAATTTAAAGTGCTTGTGCGGACATCCTCCTCAGACCGCGGAGGCTTGGGGGGGGGGGTCTATGTAGCACAGCCACACAAAAGGGGCGTTTTCATACGCAGGGAATTGGTTGTGGAGCTAATGTTGCTCACCTGTGGCCGAAGGCGTGCCCTAGCGGTTTATTTTCCCCCATTGACAGTGTTTTGGTCACCGGGCAAGTTCCCGCGCATGCGCGATCGCAACGCAAAGGAACCCGGAAGTGACGTGGGTCACATGATCCGGCATAAAGCCGGAACCGGCATTGAGGCCGGGACGGAGAGATGAAGACAGCGCGCTGCATTTTGTTTGAGGCTGTGAGACTGCTTGCGGATTATTGTTCCATAATTTCATCCAGTACCCAGCTCATTCCGTTTATCGATCTCCCAGACCTACCATCGTCATTTGGTGAGATCGATCCATCTCTCCAACTCACCATTTCACCCCAATTGCCATATTTCATACACTGGACTATCATACACACACTCACACACACACCCGCATACATCGCACACACACTTTTTTCTATTTGTAGTATATTTGTATATATTTTGTATATATTGGTTTGTGGTGCACCGTGTTTGTTTATTTCTTTATTCCGTCTGTTTAATACACTTGGTTTAATTTATTATAATTGTTTTGTGTCACGTCGTGTTTTGTACAGCTGCGGTTGCGCAATACCGGAAGTATTGTTTAACAGCCCATATTTAGATTCCCGAATCCGTTCTTTTGTGACCAAGCGGTTAATAAAATCCAAGCGTTACAACGTAAGCGGAGGGAGCGGATGGCGCTGTCTTCCGAGTGTGTTACTCCGGCCCCAATGGTGCATGAGCGAGCAGTACGAAAAGATGGTCGGAGCGTTCCTCCGGACTGAATGGTGATAGAAGCATAATGTGGGAGCCCCCTAGTGACTGGGAGGAATTGGACACGACTACACATGTTCCAAATTATTACGCAAATGATATCTTTCCCTGATTTTCATAATTAGTCAATGCAAATGACAGTCGGTATAATTTTCAAGTCATCAACCATTAGGGTATAATTTGCATTTTATTGAACAAACCTCCTAATGATAATTATTTTATTTTTTTTAACTGAAAACGCACTGTTCCAAATTATTATGCACAACAGAGTTAAAACATTTTATAGATTGTAAAGAACTGAAAATGGGCTTTTGTTGAATTTGCAGCTTTAGGAGGTTATATTTAAAGAAATCAAAGCTATTTCAATCAAAAACATCCTAACAGGGCTACATGTTACATCTTAACATAGGACCCCTTCTTTGAGATCACCTTCACAATTCTTGCATCCATTCAATTTGTGAGTTTTTGGACAGTTTCTGCTTGAATTTCTTTGCAGGATGTCAGAATAGCCTCCCAGAGCTGCTGTTTTGATGCTAACCGCCTCCCACCTCATAGAGGCCTCTTTTGCTTGAGGATTCTCCAAAGGTTCTCAATGGGGTTGAGGTCAGGGGAGGATGGTGGCCACACCATGAGTTTCTCATATTTTATTCCCATAGCAGCCAATGACACAGAGGTATTCTTTGCAGCACGAGATGGTGCATTGTCGTGCATGAAGATGATTTTGTAACGGAAGGCACGGTTCTTCTTTTTGTACCATGGAAGAAAGTGGTCAGTCAATATATTGCAGAGGTAATTTTCACACCTTCAAGGACCCTACAGGTCATGCCACATACACCGGCGCCATACTCAAGATGGCGCCGGTGTATGTGGCATGCCGTCTGTTGTTCTTTTGGTTGCTTGTTTGGCTGTTGGGTTTACCTCTGTTACGACCGTCAAGCACTTTTGGATATCCGTAACTTGGTTGCTGATACTACTACGATCTCCAACTTAGAGGTGGACCGCTTTTTTGATAAACATGAGTCGCTTCGAACGGATATCCTGGATTGTGTTTACCGCTGGCCTCCTAACTTCTTGCGGAGAAAGCGGAGGAAGAAACGAGGCAACCGTGGTGGTTTTATCGTAAAGATGAAAGCCTATCGGCAGGCTGGTTTTCTATCGGTTCTCCCCGTGCCTCGTTTTATGGTGGCTCTACTATCTCGTGCCCGCTGGGTCGGGTTTACCGATGGCTTCGTCCGGTTTTCCCCCTGCATTTGAGTCCGGTTGTTGGTACCAGTCTCCGCCGGGTTGGCCTCGGCTATCGTCAACATGGAGTAACGCACGGAAATCTGCGCTCACTGAGTAGAGCCTCCTCATCCTCTGTTATTATTCCCGCACCGAAGTTGGCAATAATAAATTCTCGCTCCCTGGTGAACAAGACCTTTTTATAAAATTATTTTTATTCTTCTCACAACCTGGATTTTATGTTTATCACGAATCCTGGATAAAGTGATGGGTGGGTGATTTAACTCCTTTTGCGGTTTTGGTCCCTGCTGACTGTACATTTTTTAACTCCCCCCGCTTATGTGGGCGTGGAGGTGGGATTGTAATTATTTTAAAGAACTCCTTTTCAGGCTGGGTCCCGCAACGGCCTTCTCAAGTTTTGAAGCTCAACTCCTTTACTTAGACTGGAATGGGCCTGTCGGTTTAGGGGTAATTTACCGCCCTCCTCACTCCACTAAAGATTTTATACAGCAGTTTACTGAATTTATCGGCAATATTGCCACAACCTGCGATCGTTTTGTGTTGGTAGGCGATTTTAATATCCATATTTGTTGCCTGTCAAATCCACTCCCACGTGATTTCCTCAATCTCATTGACGCTTTTAATCTCACTCAGTGGATCAACAGCTCTACTCACATTCAGGGACATCAGCTGGATCTTATACTCTCTTATGGTCTTGATGTGACTGATATTGTGCTCTCAAACTTTCTGCTCTCCGACCATAAACCCATATTATTTTCACTCTCTCTTCCTGATCTTTCTCACTTTTCTAATGCATCTGTTACTCTGTCTCGGTTTTATTCTCCACAGTTTAGCTCAAACTTCAACTTGTAATTTACTGAACTTTGCTCAGAGATGCACTTGGATCAACCATTACTGGACTTGGATGCTGATCAACATCTTAGCCTCTTGAATTCTGCCTGGCTTAAGGCAGCTAATGTAACTGCCCCCCTCAAACCTCA
Organism: Channallabes apus; assembly: GCA_030522415.1. Classification (NCBI taxonomy): domain Eukaryota; kingdom Metazoa; phylum Chordata; class Actinopteri; order Siluriformes; family Clariidae; genus Channallabes; species Channallabes apus. The sequence goes on from CM060112.1 coordinate 326,369, forward strand.
TAAGAAGAAACCAAAATCTGAACTGTGGCAAAACACTGAGATTCATCTTTTAAGACAAATCTGCAGAAAGGCAGAACGAAAATGGAAAAAGGACAGGTTGCATATTTCCTTTCAATTATTTGAAGATTCGCTTACATCTTACCAGTCTGCTGCTAAATCTGCAAAAGCTGCATATTTCTCTAATATAATTGAAACAAATCATTCTAAACCTAAGGTTCTGATTTCAATTATTCAGTCTGTTGTTAATCCTTTGGCTAATACCTTGACTGTCGCTTCTGATGCTGTTTGTGAAGACTTCTTGAGATTCTTTAATGACAAAATTAAAACCCTAAGACTTGGCATTTGCCCTACCTTAACATTAAAGGATTCACCTACCACGCCTTCTGTCTTTACTTTTTGGGAGGTTCTTGAACCCATCAATGTCCAGGTTTTGAAGCAGGTGATTGACAGGCTTAAACCCTCTTCTTGCTCTAACAATATCATCCACCCAAGATTCCTAAGTTCAATTCTGGATTCGATTAGGCCAGGCTTGGTATCCTTTATCAATAATGTCTTCAAACGGGCTGTGTTCTGGCCAATCTTAAGGTAGCTACTGTTACTCCTCTGCTCAAGAAGCCTTCACTGGATTCCTCTGCCCTAAAGAATTTTCGGCCTATCTCTGTCTTACCTTTTGTTTCTAAGGTTTTGGAGAAAATTGTGCTGGACCAATTACAATGTTTTGTGACTAACATGGGTATTCACGAGGTCTTTCAATCTGGTTTTAAGTCTGCTCATAGCACAGAGTCCGCCCTTCTGAGAGTGCTAAATTATATTTATGTCTCCACTGACTCTGGAGACTCTGTGATTCTGCTTCTCCTGGATCTATCGGCGGCCTTTGATACTATCGATCACTCTATACTATTATCTAGATTAGAGTCTTGGGTGGGTCTGAAGGCGAATGTTCTGAAATGGTTTCAGTCATATTTGTCTGATAGAAAGTTTTTAGTAAAGATGGGTAATTTCACTTCTTCCCTGGCACCTCTGACCTGTGGTCTTCCACAAGGCTCTATTCTGGCTCCATCTCTGTTCTCTCTCTATATGCTACCTCTGGGTTCTATCTTACGGAAACATGGTGTATCTTTTCATTTCTATGCAGATGATACTCAAATTTATCTTCCTATCAAAAGAAAGAACGTTACTGCTACTACTGATCTTTTGCAGTGTCTAGAGGAGGTTAAATCATGGCTAGCTCAAAACTCTCTCTTTCTAAATGAAGACAAGACCAAGGTAATTGTTTTTGGTCCTAATGAGAACTCTCAGAGTTTCAGCCCTGATCTGGACAGTTTATCTGTCTTCAGATCATCACAGGTGCGTAACCTTGGTGTTCTCATTGACCAGCATTTAAAATTTGATAAACATATCGCCTCCGTTATTGGATCCAGTTTTTATCAGCTTTGACTACTCGCCAAAATGAAACACTTCCTCACCCCCAAAACTCTAGAAATGGCGGTTCATGCATTCATTACGGCTCGTCTAGATTACTGCAATTCATTATACTGCGGTATCTCCAAATTTCAAATTGCTCGCCTACAGCTTGTCCAAAATGCAGCAGCAAGATTTCTTTCGTAAATGTCGTAAGCATGATCACATCACTCCGATTCTGAAAGATCTACACTGGCTGCCAGTCTCTCAGAGAATAAATTTTAAAATCCTCCTCTTTGTGTATAAATCGTTACACAACCTAGCACCAGCTTACCTCTCCGATCTTCTTCACCCTTACTCTCCTTCTAGAACACTAAGATCTTGTGATCAGGCTTTATTAGTAGTCCCACGCGTGAGGCTCAAGCGCAGAGGGGCACGGGCGTTTGAGGTAGCAGGACCTCAACTCTGGAATACTTTGCCTTTAGAGATCAGACTGGCACCTTCTCTATCCGCTTTTAAGTCCTTGTTCAAAACCATTTTTTTTTCTTTAGTATATTAATTTCGTTATATATCAGTGTTAAACAGGTTGTGCTACTTTTGTGTTTATTGTTTTTGGGGTGTGTTTTATGAGTATGTTTTCTATGTGAAGCACTTTGGTCAGCCTGACGGCTGTTGTAAATGTGCTGTACAAATAAATTGAACTTGAACTACAGGGGCCTACCAGCTCTCTCCCCATGATTCCGGCCCAAAACATGACTCCGGCACCTCGTTGTTGATATCGCAGCCTTGTTGGGACATGGTGGCCATCCACCAACCATCCACTACTCCATTCACCTGGAACATCCAGATTTGCACGACACTCATCAGTAAACAAGACTGTCTAAAAACTTGTCTTCATGTATGCCTGGGCCCTCTAATCTAATGTTTTTATACCTTGTCCAAGGCATTGCAATATTTGACGCTTTTCGGTAGCAGAGATCCTTTTTCTTTCCCATATTGCTTGAAACCTGCGGCCTGCTTAATAATGTGGAACAACCTTCTTCAGTACTTTTCCTTTAATTGGGCTCATAATTATCACATGTGTCTGAGATTCATTTCAGTGATCCAAAGAGCCTTGAGACACGACACCATCCATGAGTTTAATTTAAAAACTAAACATTTAATGTTTGACACTTACATCCAATTTGCATAATAATTTGGAATGCGGTGTAAAATTAGGAAGAAAAATCGGGGGGGAAAAAAGTAAAAATATATAAATAAATGTTTTGTGCACACAGGCGCTGTGTATGTGTGAGTGAATCTAAAGTAAGGAGCCCCTACCCTCTCCCCTTCTCGTCAAACAAACGCACACAATAGAAACACTGTTTTATCCGAAATATAAACAAGAAATCTCTCTAATGACACTCGATTGAGCGACACACTAACAGAATCACTGCTGTGAAGTAAAAATAAAACAAATTAACCTGCACTTTACCTTTGAATGGACCGCGACAGAGCAGTGTTTCTGTGTAGAGCAGAGAGAGAGGGAGAGAGAGTGTGTGTGTGTGTGTGTGTGTGTCTGAAGGCGAAAGTAGGAGGGGTCTGTTTTTTGTGTGTGGGGCATGGTGTCCAAGGACGCGCACACAGTCACACAGAGCAGGCTCAGCCTTGAGCAGAGAGAGTAAATGAACCTCTATAACCTCTCTAATGAGACTTGCTTTTGCTTTACATGCACACTGTACACACGCATACAGACAAAATAAAATATGTTTCACATACACACACGTGGTTATAGTACACAGTACACGCGTGCATGGATGTTGATTATACCAGTAAGAGACAAGCACCCACAATTCCGCAGCGCAAGAGAGAGAAAAACCGTTGGCTCGGTTGTGATCACATGACGCTCGACGTCAAAATAAGAAGCGCATGCGTGATACATGATACTCGGTGCTCGTAAACCAAGACTTCAAATTCAAATTCAAATTCAAATTTTATTAGTCACATACACAATCATACACAGTATAATATGCAGTGAAATGCTTTTTATACGACCGCCAGTGACCTTAAAAAGAAAGAAAATAAGAAAATAAAATCTTGTACGTAAAATAAATAATCAATAAAAAGGAAATACTAAGAAATAATTTTAACTAGTAAAATTTGTAAAATTAACTGTGCATAAGGGCATAATAAAATATTGCAAAAATATAGAAATATGGTATTAAAGTGTCCGTGGTTGTGCAAATATGCATGAAAGGTGACATGTGCAATTGTCCAGATGTATGAGTATTTAGTGCAAGTGTGTATGAATGTGTCCATGATTGTCCAGTCAGTGTTGTGAGCTTAAAAGATGTTATTAGTCCTGTGTGGAGGTGTGATTGTGATTGTGATTGAGAGACCTTATCGCCTGCGGGAAGAAGCTCCTCCTCAGTCTCTCTGTGTTGGCCTTTAGGGAGCGGAATCTCTTCCCAGACCGCAACAAAGAGAACAGTCCATTACTGGGGTGACTGAGGTCCTTCATGATCTTCCTGGCCTTAGTCCAGCACCGCTTGCTGTAGATGGAGTGCAGGTCAGGGAGCTCAGTGCGGATGATGCGCTCGGCTGATCGCACCACCCTCTGTAGAGCTCGTCTGTCCTGCATGGTGCTGTTCCCGAACCAGGTCGTGATGTTTCCCGTCAGGATGCTCTCTATGGTGCAGGAGTAGAAGTTCCTGAGCACCTTGGAGGGCAGTCTAAAGTCTCTCAAGCGTCTGAGGTGGTAGAGACGCTGCCGGGCTTTTTTCACCACGGTGTTGATGTGACAGGACCATGATAGGTCCTGCGTGATGTGAACACCGAGGTATCTGAAGCTGTCCACTCTCTCCACTGGGCTCCTGTTGATGACGGGGGTCTGGTAGTTCCTCTCCTGCTTTGTACTAAAGTCCACTATCAGCTCCTTTGTCTTACTGACGTTCAGGAGGAGATTGTTCCTCTGGCACCAGTTCTCCAGATTTCCAATCTCCTCTAGGTAGTCCGACTCATCATTGTTGGTGATCAGTCCGACCACGACGGTGTCGTCAGCAAACTTGATGATGGAGGTGGAGTTGGTAGTGGCCACGCAGTCGTGGGTGTACAAAGAGTACAGCAGGGGGCTCAGAACACAACCCTGGGGGGTGGCCCTGAGGTGATCCAGTTTGTTCTCCAGTGACTGGACGTTGGCGAGCAAAGTTTTCTGGACGTTGGAAAACTTGTTCGTTTTCCAAGTCAAAATTTATTAAAAATCTTTGTTCGCCGTGTGGAACACTCATAAACCGCGTTATGAAGCTTTGTGAAGATGTGCCCAGGACTGGTTCACAGAAGGAGTGGAAGACGGTGAGCTGGTCTCATGGATCACGTTTTGCGTTACATCAGTTGTTTTATAGGCACTGTGGGTCGCTTCCCAATATTAGGCAGGTGTGTTTTACTGTTCTAGCTGATCAGTGTATAAAGGCTACAGACTGCAGGCCAGCGAGAGGGAAAGTGTATTAATTTGACAAGAGTTAAAGGAATTGTAGCCCAGGGCTGGTGGGGTTTCACCCTGCTGAATTAGCTAGGTGGCTAATGTAATCTTTCATTATATAGTGTTGATATTGAAGGTGCAGAGCTCACTGTCATGGTTAACATAAAAACACAATCAGAACCTTTTTAGACCAGTTACTAGAACTCTCAATCTACCCTGAACCCGGGTCTATGATGACTGCACAAACTTTAACACTTAGGCTCATAAGGCAGAGATGAGAAAAGTAGAATTTGGGTCAAATCTTTAATAGTAATGAATAAAAATGTTTCTTTACTGTTATGACAAATTTAAATGTTTTCTGTTCTGGACTCACAGATCCGGACAGGATAAAATAACATTATCATCTATTTGTGGTGATCACAATTATAAAAATAACATAAAACGTTCCATCCAAAACACAATACTTTATAAGCAGTGTTAGGTGTAATGAGTTACAAAGTAACACGTTAGAGGTCTCAGATTACTTTTTTGATGTAACGAGTAATCTAATGCGTTAGATCCGCCATTTAAGTACTCAGGTAGTTAGTTTTTCAAAAACGTAATCCGTTATTCAGACATTTATGTAATCCGTGAGCCAGACAGCAGTCATTCCCAATCTGTTAGTGTGTGTGTCATCCTAAAAGCCCCGCCCCCTCACCCTGCCCCCTCTGTTATTCTTGCTGTTATACCCCTATCTCACCTATGTGGTTTGACTATATGAGGACAGAGGTGCGGAAAGATGTAAAACCTAATCACAGCACCAAAACTGGCGGTGAATCATGATTAACCGAACTTATGGCCACTGTGGAACATGGCTTAGGTGAGATAGGGGTATTAGTAGGTGAGATAGGGGTACTAGTAGGTGAGATAGGGGTACTATTAACTGAGATAGGGGTATTAGTAGGTGAGAGAGGGGTATTATGAAGTAGTATGCTCTGGTCCCATCCCAATGAGACGTGGCGACATAGCTTAAAGCAGGTTATGGTCGCTGAACCGCTGGATGTCCAGGTGGTGCTCCGAAAATAATGTGGGCTACATAGATAATTGGAAGACCTTTGAGGTCCTTTGACCTATTTATTTAGCTAAGCATTTTATAAATAGATTTGCCATAAGGTAAAGGAGCAGATCTGGGGGACTCATGGACGTAGAGTATTATGGTGAACTGGTATGTTTAGATGCTGTCTTCCTCAGTCTCATTTGATCACTCAGGTTTGTTGACGGTGAGGTGATTGTTTGCTTTACATCTCAGGGAGCCCTCATGTTTGTGTTTCCTTCTGGCTCCTCCCTTTTAGTTATGCTGTCATAGTTAGTCCTGCCGGAGTCCCTGCTTGCACTCTACAGTAAATATACATTCACATTAGACATTGTGACTGTGACCATACCTAATTGCAATCTCTCCTCCTCTTCTCTTCCTCCCCCTCTTTCTCTTTCCTCTCTCCCCCTGTCTCCCCCTTTCACTCTTTCTCTCTCTCTCTCTCTCTGTCGAGCTACACATGTGGTTCCTGAGCTGCCAGTGATCCAGACTCCCTCTGCCCTCCGGACCTGTCTGATCCATCCTGGTGCCCGGTTTCTGGTTGGAGGTCTCATCGCATGGATGCCCCGTGTGTCTCTTTAGGATGCGTCTGGTGTCTGGGGATGATTCTATCTACTTAGAAGATGGTTCTGCCCTCGACTGGTGTGGTCAGCTGTTTCTCTGAGGACTTGAAAATTCGATAGTTCAGGACTGGAACTTTATACAAGTCTATCTGAGTCTCCAATAACTACTGGACTCCATTTTACATCAACTATTATAACATCAATTAACATCAACTATTATAGCTGAACCTAACACTTAACACTGTATAAATGCAGATCATTTCCTGCTATCTGTTTCACCCAGATGAGGATGGGTTCCCTGTCGAGTCTGGTTCCTCTCAAGGTTTCTTCCTATTACCGTCTCAGGGAGTTTTTCCTTGCCACTGTCGCCCTCGGGCTTGCTCACCAGGGACTATCTGAACATTTTGATTCATACACATTCACATTCCATACAAACTTAAATAATTCTTTTGATTGTGTAAAGCTGTTTTGAGACAATGTCAATTGTTAAAAGCGCTATACAAATAAAAATGAATTGAATTGAATTGAATTGAGGGCAAAGCTGGCCTGTTAGGGCGGGACGGTGTCCATCCCACTCGGGAAGGTGCTGCTCTCATTTCCTGTAGTATAGCTCATAGTCTCAGTAGAGGTCTAGTTAATCGGTGACAATCCAGAGCCCAGGCCAGGGAGCAGACAGACAGGCTAAACCAACCGTCTGCTAGCTGCATAGAGTCGTCACTCAGGGTTCACCATATTGAGACTGTGCCTGTTCCCCGATCTAAGCAAAAATGTAGAAAGACTCAGAAAGTCTGTTTCAATAATCTAATTAACATAAAGTCCACAAACTCTGATCATACTGAATGCGCAGCCGGCACCTCTGATCTGAAGCTAGGATTGTTAAATATTAGATCTCTCGCATCAAAAACAGTTATTGTTAATGAAATTATCACAGATCAGGCGTTTGATATACTCTGTTTAACTGAAACCTGGGTTAAACAGGACGAGTATGTAGCTCTAAATGAAGCTAGTCCTCCTGGATACAGCTACATACACCAGCCTCGGTTAACTGGTAGAGGAGGAGGCGTCGCAGTTATTCATAATGATAATCTGTCTATCGTACAAAAACACGGACACAAATTTAACTCATTTGAAATTCTTTATAGTAACATAAGTCTATTTAAGTATATTAAGTGAGCTCAGTTGATTCCACTAATTATAATTTACAGACCTCCAGGGCCGTATTCTGAATTTCTTAGTGAATTTGCAGATTTCATCTCAAACCTAGTCGTTTCTGTAGACAAAGTGTTAATTGCCGGAGATTTTAACATTCATTTTGAGAATCCAGAAGACCCTCTGAGAACAGCATTTATGTCCATACTGGACTCCGTAGGCGTAAATCAGTGTGAAGTAGGACCCACTCATAAAGCAGGTCACACTTTAGACTTAATAATATTCTTTGTATATTCTACCGTATTAAACGTACATTCACATCAACTACCACACAGAGTTTTATCAGTAATCTCCCAGAGTTACCAACTTCGATTAGGCCACCGTCTGACCCCACAGAACTCGATCAGGCGACTGAATATTTAGAGTCGACATTTCGTTGTACCTTAGATAATGTAGCCCCAGTTAAAAGAAAAAATTATTAGAGATAAGAAACTCGCTCCCTGGTATAACGATCACACGCGCACTTTAAAACAGACCGCTCGGCAATTAGAGCGTAAATGGCGGCAAACTAAATTGTTAGTATTTCAAATAGCATGGCTGAACTATAGGAAAGCTCTTAGTGTAGCTCGATCAACGTTTCTCTCCACTCTTGTAGAAGAAAATTAAATTAATCCTAGATTTTTATTTAATACCGTAGCCAAATTAACCAGAAATAAGACCACTGCAGAAATCTCCACAACAACATCATGCAATAGTGAGGACTTCATGAACTTTTTTAATAATAAAATTGTAAATATCAGGCATAAAATTGAGGCTTTGAAACCGAACAATGTAATTGATGCAGATGTTAATCTAGCCATGTCAGATCGGAACCTAGAATACTTTACTCCCCTTGAAGAGAATGAACTAATTTCACTCATCTCTTCTGCAAATTCATCAACCTGTATATTAGATCCTATACCGACACATTTTCTTTAACAGATAGTACCAGTAATATCAGAACCGCTGTTGAGAATAATTAATTCCTCACGTCCAAAATCTTTTAAATTAGCAGTTATCAAACCAATAATTAAGAATCCTGACCTCGACCACTGTTAGCTGTCCAATTACAGGCCAATATCAAACCTCCCCTTTATTGCTAAGATTCTGGAAAAGATAGTAGAGAAGCAGCTATGCTCATATCTACATAGAAATGGCATACATGAACTGTATCAGTCAGGATTTAGGCCTCATCACAGCACAGAAACAACACTCGTTAAAGTAGTAAATGACCTCCTATTGGCCTATGATCAGGGTTGTGTAACTATGCTTGTATTACTCGACTCGACTGCAGCTTTTGACACCATTGATCATAGTATTCTTCTTCACAGATTAGAACATGTAGTAGGAATTAAGGGTACAGCCCTCTCCTGGCTCAGATCGGAGATTGGCGTTCCGCAGGGTTCAGTTTTAGGCCCACTGCTTTTTTCCCTTTACATGCTTCCTCTGGGCAACATAATCCATAAGCATGGTATTAGTTTTCATTGTTATGCTGACGACACACAGTTATATGTCTCAGCAAAACCTGATGAGAAAAACCAGCTTACTAAAGTTGAGCAATGTGTGCAGGACATAAGAAATTGGATGCTAATTAACTTCCTTCTGCTTAATCCGGATAAGACAGACGTTCTAGTCATAGGACCGCATACAGCTAGGAGTAAAATTTTTGATCACACCGTAACTTTAGATGGCCTTTCTGTTCAATCAAGTGCAACAGTAAAAGACCTCGGCGTGATTATAGATTCCAGCCTTTCATTTGAAGCTCATGTAGATAATATCACCAGGATAGCATTCTTTCACCTCATAAATATTGCCAAGATAAGAAATATACTGTCGCTAAACGATACAGAAAAACTAGTTCATGCTTTTATCATGTCTGGGTTGGACTATTGTAATGCCTTACTGTCTGGTTGTTCAGCTAGGTACATAAACACGCTTCAGCTAGTCCAGAATGCAGCAGCAAGAGTCCTCACTCTCTTCCGGCTGCTTCCGGCTCCGCTACCGTTCGGACGTTCCTGCTTACTGCTCTGCTCTTTGCTCTCTATATCTATAAGATTTTTACTTCAGCAGATCAGCACAGTGCTTAAACTAAATATTTTTGGCACAAACATTAAACTAAGAACTTTTTAGGATTGCATTAAAATGGGACTTTTTCCTCCCGCTGCCAGCAGCTTACATTCCAGAGACGGGAAAACACAGCTGCCTACATTCAAACAGACGAGAAAAAAAATAATAATAAAAATGCCTTTTGTGGAATATACTTGCTGCATGACCTGCCACACACTTCTACAAAGGATTGCAGTTCTTGAAACAAAGTTACCTGCTGGACTTCCAAAACAGGCAGAACATTCAGCAGATCGTCAGCATGGACCTCTTCAGCATACAGCCGGTGAGTCTCATGTATCTAGCAAATCTCAACAGTTTATACCGAATGTAGAGGAACATGCCAAACATGCCAAAACTGATCGACAGATAAATCGATGGTACAAACAGGGAGCAAGACCCAAAGGCACTCGAGACATCAGATTATCACGAGTATCTCATATTGCTGCAATGGCATCCTCTTCCCCAGATATGGCTGTGACAAGACTTGCAAACACTGGTATTTTGCCACTCCCCAATTCATCTTGAGAACAGATTCAAAGCACTGATTAATGTGTGTGAGGAATCCCCAAATGTTATTCAATATGGATCGGATCAGCCAACAGTTAACGCCGCTACCAACAGGCGCTCAAAGTCGAGCAGACAGCGGCATTCAGCTCAGAGCGAAACCGAGATCAGGACTCTGATAATCGGGGACACCACCATCAGAAACATCAGCAGCAGGACAACAACTTCATGCTGTTTTCCACAAGCAACTGTCTCTGATGTGAACAGGGAACTTCGGAACATTCTGACAAAGCACAAGACTGCGAATCGAATCATCATTCACATGGGGAAGAATGACATTCGGAAAGAGCAGTCGGAACTCCTAAAGAAAGATTTCAGTGAACTCTAAAACACTTCAAAGACTTGAAGTTCAGTCGTTCATCAGTGGACCACTCCCAGCAAGGGGAACTAACATGTTCTCACGGTTGCTTGGGCTGAACACATGGCTACAAAGAACCTGCAGTTCAAAAGGAGTCAACTTCATCGACAACTTCAATCTTTTTTGGGGCCATAGACAACTGTTCAAACTGGATGGTCTCCACCCAAACAAACTTGGTTCAAGGGTGCTAAAGGAAAATATCTATTTCTCCCTCCATCATCCTTCAGCAGAATGTGCCAATCCTCTCAACCTGAAAGGCACACGTACACCTGGACATAGTTTGAGTGACCACAAACAGCTCTCGAATCATATGGTTAAAGAATCCCACAAGGACACTGATAACATCACACAGCCAAAACAACAATCCTGCCCTCAGAGTTAATCACAGACAGACTGCGACATACTATAACAGTTTCAAGATAACTTTCTGGAAAACAGCCAGGGAATTCAAGAAATTTCACTGCAGCCAAGGGAAACACCAGAGTCAGAGCCCATCTCACCAGACAATTCCCTCTCTTCAGCATCTCCACTTCAAAGCTTTTCACAGAAAATGGAGGAACTGGTGCATACTGGGACCAAACTCTCCCACTCTTTTGCTGCAAGCCCCCAGATGCCAAGTAAAAAACAGCGAGCTCCACCACCACCAAGGCCTGTGGGCCCAGCTCGTCCTCCCCTCCTGTGAGAGCTCTCCGACCACTGCCACAGCGCCAAGGCTCAAACTCCCCTACTTTTTCTGGTCTAGGTGAAATGATGTTGAAAATGTTGAAATGTCTAGGTGAAAATGTTGGGTCCCCGCTATGATAGCAATAACAGTGTGCCTGTAGCTTTCTCTATCTCTGTTTTATCACGTGATAGAAAGTCTAAGGCCATCTCAAGCCGTACAGCTGACACATCTAATCTACGACCTATTATGCATCAAAGTAAGATTACTGTGGGGACAAAAAGTAAGGTCATAAAGTTAGCATTATTGAATAGTCGCTCACTAAAAAATAAATAATTTTTGATCGATGACTTTATCACCACAAAGAAATTGGATTTTATGTTTTTAAATGAAACTTGGCTAGAAGATAGCTGCAGTGCAACAGTTCTTAATGAAACAATTGATAGCAAAATCTTGGGAGAAATAGTACAGCACCTCAAATCGTCAACCTGCAACCTTGACACACTTCCTACATCTTTTTTCAAAAGTGTGTTTAACTGTTTAGAAACAGCCCCTCCTAACTTTACGTTCATGAGTGTCTGCAGAACTGTTAGGAGAGGCGGAGGGGTAGCTGCTCTATTTAAAGATAGTTACTGTATCAATGCAAGCAAGTGTCATTTGGTCAATATTTGTCTTTTGAATATCTAGGGATTTTGCTAAAAGGTACCCCACGTATTCTGTGTCAAAACCCTGGTCTGATCATTAAGATTAAAATTTTTTTTCTTTTCTCCTTTCCTCTCTCCCAGTGTTTACATGTCTATTCTAGCACATGGTGTTTGTTTTGATCCTTTGCCATGTGCTCGTGTCTGTGACATCACCACCATCCCTCCCACTTCCTCTTTATCACTCTATCAAGATGATTTCACTCACCTGTTCCCTCGTTTTCGTTGTAATCATTCGCCCTATTTATTCCCTCTTGTCCATCGTATTGTGTCAGATCATTGTCCCATATCGCTAGCCATATCGCCTGTCCGTTTCTTGTCCTGTCTAGTCCTGTATGTAGAGTTTATTTTGGCTCCAAGTCAGTATCCGTCGGTCCTGTTTTTTCACCCATTTTTTCTCCTCTCTCCCGTGGTTTTTTGTCTTTTTGCATCCAGGCTGGGTCCTGTTTTTCTTTTCTTAATTTGCGCTGCAGTTTCCTGTCCCAAAGCCGGCCGGCTCTTGCTCTTCTTCGCGGCCGTGCAGTTCAGCGGACTTCGGCCCTATCTATTTGGCTGGCCGCCAAAGGAACTACAGCCTCGTCTCCTGGTCAAGGCCCTTTTCCTCTCCGGAGTGGTTTTTGCTTTTTCCCTTTTTTTGGGACATTGGCGCTCCTGGGGTTTGATTTTTAAAAAAAAGAAAAAAAAGAAAAGAAAGCAGTGCAGCTTGTTCCTGATCTTATTTTTTATTATAATTTTTTGTGTTTATTTCTGTCTGAATCAAGGCATATCTGCAACGAAAAAAATCTTGAAGGAGACCTGCACTTGTGTCCGTTCTGATGCCCTAACATTCTGTTTATCATTATTTACAGACCTCAAAAATACTCTCCAGACTTCATTGAAGAGTTTACAGAACTGCTATCAATGATTTCCTCAGAGTTTGACCGTTTTGCTATAACAGGAGACTTTAATATTCACATTGATAATGCAGAAATCAATATTACAAAAGAAATGTTATTTGCAGAGGTGGAAAGTAACGAATTACATTTACTCGCGTTACTGTAATTGAGTAGCTTTTTTGTGTATTTCTACTTTTTTAAGTAGTTTTAAAAATCTGTAATTTTACTTTTACTTAAGTACGTTTTGTTTGAAGTATTGTAATTCGCTACATTTTAAATCATATTCGCTACTGAGTAAAAAATAAATGAATGAAAATGCTAAAATAAAAAAATATATTATGCTTTGTATAAATGCTCCGTTGCGCCGCGCGTGTGTATCATGTCCTGGTCGCGCGCCGCTCCAGACTCCACTCCGGGTTTTCTGACATCGGCATCTTCCTGACCTTCCACATGGTCGCTTCCACCCTGAGTGACGTCATCGACTAGCGCGACCATGTATAAACCGGAGAGAGACGCGGGAAAGATGAAAGAGGTTGTGATTTTGGCGTTTTGATATTTGGTTGTGTATTCCGGTTTTGACTTTTTGCCTCCAATTGACTTTGATTATTGCTTTGTCCCTTTGGTTTGGTTGGTCTTTGTATATATTTGTAGATAATTTCACTGTTTTTGGTTTAGGGAGTCCGGGAAGGTACCTGTATTTTTGTTTGTGTGTTTTTTTTTTTTTTTTTTTTGGCAGGTAATCTAGCTACTAAATATAAATACCATTTTGTTTATTATTTTGGCCTGGGTCCACCCTGAATCTGATCCTCCTCCTCCTTGTGTGTGTGTGTGTGTGTATATATATATATATATATATATATATATATATATATATATATATATATATATATATATATATATATATATATATATATATATGATTGGATCTAGTTCTTTCTGCCATATACCACCATTTCCATACAGTTTAAAATAGAACCCTGAACCATTCTTTTGCTGTTTGGCCCTAGACTGGGACGTAACACCATATTTAAGTGACCACTTTGATTTTAAAGCACAAGAAAAACAACAGCTTTATTATGCAAAGGTGTTCCTTCAGTTAAAAACAACTAGTTTGAGATTTATATCTGCTCATCTTTTTTTGAACTACGCTAGAATGCCTCATCCCACCCCGCTGTTAAAAAAATAAAAATAAAAAAGTAACTCGGTAACTTTTACTCTGAGTAAATTTTTTAATGAGCTACTTTTTACTTTTATTTGAGTAGATTTTTATAATGGTAATTTTACTTGTACTTAAGTAAAATTTCACTGAAGTAACAGTACTTGTACTTGAGTACAAAATTTTATTACTCTTTCCACCTCTGATTATTTGTTCTAAACACTTTTGACCTGATTCAGCATGTGCATGGGCCCTCACATAATCATGGACACACTCTAGACTTACTCATCAGTAAAGGTCTAAACATCTCATCCATTCTTATAAAGGACGTAGCACTATCTGATCACTTCTGTATTTTCTTTGATATATTGATCTCTGTTACCACTGAATCTAGATCTGTCTCTGTCAGAAGAGCTGCATTAATGAGAACAAGTGCACTATTTATGAAGGCTATATCTTTAACACCAAGCATTTCTGCAGGTTCTGTTGATCTTCTCCTTGATTCATTTAACTCAAAAGTTAGGAATGTTATTGATGATATTGCTCCGGAAAAGGTCCGAAAGAAGGGCAGTCAGAAATCACCATGGAGAAAATCACCAGCAGTTCAGAGTGTGAAAAGACAATGTCGAAAAGCTGAGCGGATGTGGCGGAAGACGAAACTTGAAATTCACTATAGCATCTATAAAGACAGCCTTCATCCTTTCAATTTGGAACCAGCCACAGCTAGACAGACATTTTTCTCAAACATTATAAATGGTAACTTAAACAACACACACACTCTTTTTGCTACTGTTGAGAGACTGACAAACCCACCAAGTCAGATTCCCATTGAAATGCTCTCTGATAGCAAATGCAATGAGTTTGCTTCCTTCTTTTCTGAGAAAATAAGTAATATTAGAAGGGCTATTAACACATCAAGTTATGCAGAGGTCAGAAAAACTCAAACACAACCTCAAAAAACTGTTACTATGTCTGTCTTTCAAGCAATTGATAGCAAAATCTTGGGAGAAACAGTACAGCACCTCAAATCGTCAACCTGCAACCCTGACACACTTCCTACATTTTTTTTCAAAAGTGTGTTTAACTGTTTAGAAGCAGATCTTTTAAAAGTGCTGAACACCTCACTTCTCTCTGGGACTTTTCCGAACTCTCTGAAAACCACAGTTGTAAAACCACTTTTGAAAAAGAGCAATCTTGATAATACAATACTGAAAAACTACAGACCAATATCAAATCTTCCTTTTATAGGTAAGATTATTGAAAAGCTTGTTTTAAATCAGCTGAACAACCATTTAAACTCAAATGAATACCTGGACAGTTTTCAATCTGGTTTCCGAGCGCATCATAGTACAGAGACAGCGCTCATAAAGATAATGAACGACATTCGTTTAAATTCAGATTCAAAATATCAGTGTTGGTACTGCTAGATCTTAGCACTGCGTTTGACACAATCGATCATAACATACTAATAGAAAGACTGGAAAACTGGGTCGGGCTTTCTGGGATGGTACTCAAATGGTTCAGGTCATACTTAGAAGCGAGAGGTTATTATGCGAGTATAGGAGAGCATAAGTCTAAGTGGACGTCCATGACATGTGGAGTCCCACAAGGCTCAATTCTTGCACCCCTCCTGTTTAGCCTGTATATACTCCCACTAAGTCAGATAATGAGAAAGAACCAAATTGCCTATCACAGCTATGCTGATGATACCCAGCCTTACCTAGCCTTATCTCCAAATGACTACAGCCCAGTTGACTCCCTCTGCCAATGCCTTGATGAAATTAACAGTTGGATGTGTCAGAATTTTCTTCAATTAAAAAAGGAGAAAACTGAGGTCATTGCATTTGGAAATAAAGATGAAGCTCTGAAGGTAAATGCATACCTTCACTCTAGGGGTCAAGAATCTTGGGGTGATTCTGGAGACAGACCTTAGTTTCAGTAGCAATGTCAAAGCAATAACTATATCAGCATACTATCATCTCAAAAACATTGCAAGAATTAGATGTTATGTTTCCAATCAAGACTTGGAGAAACTTGTCCATGCCTTTATCACCAGCAGGGTGGATTATTGTAATGGTCTCCTCACCGGCCTCCCAAGAAGACCATTAGACAACTGCAGCTCATCCAGAACGCTGCTGCCAGGATTCTAACTAGAACCAGAAAATCAGATCACATCACACCAGTCCTCAGGTCCTTACACTGGCTTCCTGTAACATTTAGGATAGATTTTAAAGTACAAACCAGATTCCAAAAAAGTTGGGACACTAAGCAAATTGTGAATAAAAACTGAATGCAATGATGTGGAGATGGCAAATGTCAATATTTTATTCTGAATAGAACATAGATGACAGATCAAAAGTTTAATCCGAGAAAATGTATCATTTAAAAGGAAAAATATGTTGATTCCAAATTTCACGGTGTCAACAAATCCCAAAAAAAGTTGGGACAAGTAGCAATAAGAGGCTGGAAAAAGTAAATTTGAGCATAACGAAGAGCTGGAAGACCAATTAACAGTAATTAGGTTAATTGGCAACATGATTGGGTATAAAAAGAGCTTCTCAGAGTGGCAGTGTCTCTCAGAAGCCAAGATGGGTAGAGGATCACCAATTCCCACAATGTTGCGCAGAAAGATAGTGGAGCAATATCAGAAAGGTGTCACCCAGCGAAAAATTGCAAAGACTTTGCAGTTATCATCATCAACTGTGCATAATATCATCCGAAGATTCAGAGAATCTGGAACAATCTCTGTGCGTAAGGGTCAAGGGCGTAAAACCATACTGGATGCCCGTGATCTCCGGGCCCTTAAAAGACACTGCACCACAAACAGGAATGCTACTGTAAAGGAAATCACAGAATGGGCTCAGGAATACTTCCAGAAACCATCGTCAGTGAACACAATCCACCGTGCCATCCGCCGTCGCCAGCTGAAACTCTACAGTGCAAAGAAGAAGCCATTTCTAAGCAAAGATCCACAAGCACAGGCGTTTTCATTGGGCCAGGGATCATTTAAAATGGAGTGTGGCAAAATGGAAGACTGTTCTGTGGTCAGACGAGTCACGATTCGAAGTTCTTGTTGGAAATGTGGGACGCCATGTCATCCGGACCAAAGAGGACAAGGACAACCCAAGTTGTTATCAACGCTCAGTTCAGAAGCCTGCATCTCTGATGGTATGGGGTTGCATGAGTGCGTGTGGCATGGGCAGCTTGCATGTCTGGAAAGGCACCATCAATGCAGAAAAATATATTCAGGTTCTAGAACAACATCTAGTCATCTCTTTCAGGGAAGACCCTGCATTTTTCAACAAGATAATGCCAGACCACATTCTGCATCAATCACAACATCATGGCTGCGTAGGAGAAGGATCCGGGTACTGAAATGGCCAGTCTGCAGTCCAGATCTTTCCCCTATAGAGAACATTTGGCGCATCATAAAGAGGAAGGTGTGACAAAGAAGGCCCAAGACGATTGAACAGTTAGAGGCCTGTATTAGACAAGAATGGGAGAGCATTCCTATTTCTAAACTTGAGAAACTGGTCTCCTCGGTCCCCAGACGTCTGTTGAGTGTTGTAAGAAGAAGGGGAGATGCCACACAGTGGTGAAAATGGCCTTGTCCCAACTTTTTTGGGATTTGTTGACACCATGACATTTTGATTCACCAAATTTTTCCCTTAAAATGATACATTTTCTCAGTTTAAACTTTTGTTCCGTGATTTATGTTCTATTCTGAATAAAATATTGACATTTGCCATCTCCACATCATTGCATTCAGTTTTTATTCACAATTTGTTTAGTGTCCCAACTTTTTTTGAATCCGGTTTGTACTTTTACTTGTTTATAAATCACTTAATGGCCTAGGACCTAAATACATTACAGATATGCTCATTGAATATAAACCTAACAGACCACTCAGATCGGTAGGATCGAGTCAGTTAGAAATACCAAGGGTGCACACAAAACAAGGGGAGTCGCTTTTAGCCATTATGCTGCCCGCAGTTGGAACCAGCTTCCAGAAGAGATCAGATGTACTAAAACATTTAAATCAAGACGTAATACTCATCTGTTTAGCTGCGCATTTATCAAATGAGCACTGTGCTACGTCCGAACCGACTGCATTATATTTTATATTTACTTAATTTTTTAACCGATTGCATTATTTTATTTAATTACTATTTTAAATGATCTTTTAATTAGTTTTAATTTTACATTTACATTTAGGCATTTGGCAGACGCTCTTATCCAGAGCGACTTACATTTTTATCTCATTATACAACTGAGCAGTTGAGGGTTAAGGGCCTTGCTCAAGGGCCCAACAGTGGCAACTCGGTGGTTGTGGGGTTTGAACCTGGGATCTTCCGAACCGTAGTCCAATGCCTTAACCACTGAGCTGCCCCTGGCCCCCAGTTAATTAGTTTTCTATTTTAATTTTAAATTAAATTTAAATTAGTTTAAAGTTTTATTGCTAACTGTTCTTTTTTTATTTTATTTTTATTAAGTTTTTGTTAAAAAGTTTATTGATATTATCTTTTATTTCATTTTATGATTATTTTCTCTTCTTCTATGTAAAGCACTTTGAATTACCATTGTGTATGAAATGTGCTATACAAATAAACTTGCCTTGTCTTGCCTCACTAGAACCAGAAGATATGAGCACATCACCCTTATCCTATCTTCACTGCATTGGCTCCCTGTGAAATTTCGCATTGATTTTAAAATACTACTCTTGACATATAAAGCATTAAATGGTCTCGCGCCGCAGTATCTGAGCGAACTGCTAGTGTCTTACGATCCGCCACGCCTACTTCGGTCAAAGGATGCAGGCTGCTTGTCAGTACCGCGTATTATGAAAACTACAGCTGGGGGCGGAGCTTTTTCTTACAAAGCCACAAAATTATGGAATAGTCTTCCAAATAGTGTTCGGGACTCAGACACAGTCTCAGTGTTTAAGTCTAGGCTAAAAACCTATTTATTTAGCCAAGCATTTTTATAAATAGATTTGCCATAAGGTAAAGGAGCAGATCTGGGGGACTCATGGACGTAGAGTATTATGGTGAACTGGTATGTTTAGATGCTGTCTTCCTCAGTCTCATTTGATCACTCAGGTTTGTTGACGGTGAGGTGATTGTTTGCTTTACATCTCAGTTCCCCCTCATGTTTGTGTTTCCTTCTGGCTCCTCCCTTTTAGTTATGCTGTCATAGTTAGTCCTGCCGGAGTCCCTGCTTGCACTCTACAGTAAATATACATTCACATTATACATTGTGACTGTGACCATACCTAATTGCAATCTCTCCTCCTCTTCTCTTCCTCCCCCTTTCTCTTTCCTCTCTCCCTGTCTCCCCCTTTCACTCTTTCTCTCTCTCTCTCTGTCGAGCTACACATGTGGTTCTTGAGCTGCCAGTGATCCAGACTCCCTCTGCCCTCCGGACCTGTCTGATCCATCCTGGTGCCCCATTTCTGGTTGGAGATCTCATCGCATGGATGCCCCATGTGTCTCTTTAGGATGTGCCTGGTGTCTGGGGATGATTCTCTCTACCTAGAAGATGGTTCTGGCCTCGACTGGTGTTGTCAGCTGTTTCTCTGAGGACTTGACAATTCGATAGTTCAGGACTGGAACTTTCTACAAGTCTATCTGAGTCTCCAATAACTACTGGACTCCATTTTAACATCAATTAACATCAACTATTATAGCTGAACCTAACACTTAACACTGTATAAATGCAGATCATTTCCTGTTATCTGTTTCACCCAGATGAGGATGGGTTCCCTGTCGAGTCTGGTTCCTCTCAAGGTTTCTTCCTATTACCATCTCAGGGAGTTTTTCCTTGCCACTGTCGCCCTCGGGCTTGCTCACCAGGGAATATCTGACCATTTTGATTCATACACATTCACATTCTTGAATCTTGAATCTTGAATCTTGAATTCTATACAAACTTAAATAATTCTTTTGATTGTGTAAAGCTATTTTGAGACAATGTCAATTGTTAAAAACACTATACAAATAAAATTTTATATTAGTAGGTGAGATAGGGGTATTAGTAGGTGAGATAGGGGTATTAGTAGGTGAGATAGGGGTATTAGTCGGTGAGATAGGGGTATTAGCAGGTGAGAGAGGGGTATTAGTCGGTGAGATAGGGGTATTAGTAGGTGAGATAGGGGTATTAGTAGGTGAGAGAGGGGTATTAGTAGGTGAGAGAGGGGTATTAGTAGGTGAGATAGGGGTGTTAGTAGGTGAGATAGGGGTATTAGCAGGTGAGATAGGGGTATTAGTAGGTGAGATAGGGGTATTAGCAGGTGAGAGAGGGGTATTAGTAGGTGAGAGAGGGGTATTAGTAGGTGAGATAGGGGTATTAGTAGGTGAGAGAGGGGTGTTAGTAGGTGAGATAGGGGTGTTAGTAGGTGAGATAGGGGTATTAGTAGGTGAGATAGGGTTATTAGCAGGTGAGATAGGGGTATTAGCAGGTGAGAGAGGGGTATTAGTAGGTGAGAGAGGGGTATTAGTAGGTGAGATAGGGGTATTAGTCGGTGAGATAGGGGTATTAGTAGGTGAGATAGGGGTATTAGTAGGTGAGAGAGGGGTATTAGTAGGTGAGATAGGGGTATTAGTAGGTGAGATAGGGGTATTAGTAGGTGAGAGAGGGGTATTAGTAGGTGAGATAGGGGTATTAGTAGGTAAGATAGGGGTATTAGTAGGTGAGAGAGGGGTATTAGTAGGTGAGATAGGGGTAGTAGTAGGTGAGATAGGGGTATTAGCAGGTGAGAGAGGGGTATTAGTAGGTGAGAGAGGGGTATTAGCAGGTGAGATAGGGGTATTAGTAGTTGAGATAGGGGTATTAGTAGGTGAGATAGGGGTATTAGTAGGTGAGAGAGGGGTGTTAGTAGGTGAGATAGGGGTGTTAGTAGGTGAGATAGGGGTATTAGTAGTTGAGATAGGGGTATTAGTAGGTGAGATAGGGGTATTAGCAGGTGAGAGAGGGGTATTAGTAGGTGAGAGAGGGGTATTAGTAGGTGAGATAGGGGTATTAGTAGGTGAGAGAGGGGTGTTAGTAGGTGAGATAGGGGTGTTAGTATGTGAGATAGGGGTATTAGCAGGTGAGATAGGGGTATTAGTAGGTGAGATAGGGTTATTAGCAGGTGAGATAGGGGTATTAGCAGGTGAGAGAGGGGTATTAGTAGGTGAGAGAGGGGTATTAGTAGGTGAGATAGGGGTATTAGTCGGTGAGATAGGGGTATTAGTAGGTGAGATAGGGGTATTAGTAGGTGAGAGAGGGGTATTAGTAGGTGAGATAGGGGTATTAGTAGGTGAGATAGGGGTATTAGTAGGTGAGAGAGGGGTATTAGTAGGTGAGATAGGGGTATTAGTAGGTGAGATAGGGGTATTAGTAGGTGAGAGAGGGGTATTAGTAGGTGAGATAGGGGTAGTAGTAGGTGAGATAGGGGTATTAGCAGGTGAGAGAGGGGTATTAGTAGGTGAGAGAGGGGTATTAGCAGGTGAGATAGGGGTATTAGTAGGTGAGAGAGGGGTATTAGCAGGTGAGATAGGGGTATTAGTAGGTGAGAGAGGGGTATTAGTAGGTGAGATAGGGGTATTAGTAGTTGAGATAGGGGTATTAGTAGGTGAGACAGGGGTATTAGTAGGTGAGATAGGGGTATTAGTAGGTGAGAGAGGGGTATTAGTAGGTGAGACAGGGGTATTAGTAGGTGAGATAGGGGTATTAGTAGGTAAGAGAGGGGTATTAGTAGGTGAGATAGGGGTATTAGTAGGTGAGATAGGGGTATTAGTAGGTGAGATAGGGGTATTAGTAGGTGAGATAGGGGTATTAGTAGGTGAGATAGGGGTATTAGTAGGTGAGATAGGGGTATTAGTAGGTGAGATAGGGGTATTAGTCGGTGAGATAGGGGTATTAGTAGGTGAGATAGGGGTATTAGTAGGTGAGATAGTGGTATTAGTAGTTAACAGATTATGGACCAAACTTGTCTGAGTGATGAAGGTAGAATAATTATAAAGGTCTTGATTAAAACAACATGCATGAGGAATCACAAAGGAGTTTTCATTTTCTGTAATGGAAAAGTACTGAACTAGTTACTTTATCAGAAAGTAACGCTGTAATGTAACTGTACTTTATAATGTAATTTTGTGATGTAATTAATTACTTTAACTTTATTATGTCCCCCAACACTATTTATAAGTACGAATACTGAGCATGATCAGAACACTGAGTCCGTACAACAGCATTAAAGTGTAAATACTGTAAATAGTAAATAACTCCTTCATCAGTAAAGTTAAATGTATTACTTCTACCATATTCAACTTTTATAACTTCACAGTTTCAACAAATCTGAAGCAGCGAGCAGCGACTTTCATTCCCTCTGATATTAGGAAACAGCGGGTTGAGCGCGGTAATGTGTTAAAGTGCCCCCTAGTGGTGTGTGCCTTGCCAGTACACCTCACTGTAATCCTGCTTCTCTAGACACCATAAACTGAAATCTCTCTTTAGTAATTCACTAATAATAATAATAATAATAACAACTGCACAACACAAGACTGATCTCATTGATGACATTTTATTGTTGATGTATGAATGTTTTGTTTGTGTGATATTAAAGTGTGATCTCTACACCAGTCTGTTGTTTAACAGCTGAGACCCGACACCCAACACACACTGTTCAACTTTAACAACACAAACATCCCAAATAGAAAAAACACCACTCACACACATAAACCACTTAGTGTCCCACAATGGAAATGACAGAACGTGTGTGTGTGTGTGTGTGTGTGTTGCATGCGTGTAAACTGCATTTCTACTGTAACGTGTGAGTCTGAAACACAGGACACAACAGAAACACAAATAAACTTAATTATCTCTCACACACACACACACACACACACACACACAAGTTCAGTGTCTGTGTGAAACGTGACCCCTTCACACAGACAAACAGCGACACAAACACATAACATGAGTGTAAAATAATGCTAACAGCAAAACTGTTTATGATAAAATAATGGAGTATAAAAATATGAAAATACACAAAGTCACAAGCGCAGGTGTAACACTAACGTCATTCACTTCACTGCGCAGACACTCACATTCCTTCATTTCACTTCATACTTCATGTGCACACACACACACACACACTCACACAACATACAGAGTGTTTAATGCTGTTTTCTTTTTTTTATTAATCAGATATTATAATACTGGATGAGTTACGGAGTTCACACACACACCTGATTTGTACAGGAACCGTCTGTGTGTGGGCGTGTCTCAGTATTACAGGTAGGTGTATCATTGTCCATACACACAGACACACACACCTGTAGAACTGTAAAACTAGTCTAAACAGGTGTAGACTTTCATGAACAGGTAATCTTGGTGATGTAGCTAACAATGCTATTAGCTTAGCTAACGATGCCCTTAAATGGACTCAAAGACACGCCCACATTTCAATCTATGCCAGACTCCCAACTGCCAGAATAAAGAGGTGGAGTCTAGGCAGCGGAACAGCAAAGAGGTGCTTCTGGTTCCTGTCTGTTTTTCGACATGCCTCTGATACGCCTCTATCGTTGCTATAGTGACGGATGTGGCGCTGTTATGGTGCTGAGAGATCAGTGATGTAACCTGTGATCAGGAATTTAAGAAATGAATCAGATTTGTGTGTGAATAAAAACACTGTAAGAGTAATAACAGTAAACATCACACTTACTAAACACCTAAAGATAAACAGTATACAAAAGGAGTGTGTGTGTGTTTTGGGGGGGGGGGGGGGTTAGAAGAAGGCAAAAGAAAGAAAGTTATGAGAAAAGAAATGAACTGATGAAGTCATGAAGTAAAGAGGAAGTGATGTCACCGGTACTTGCAGTGGAACGGTTCTGAAGTTTTACACAATGTTCATTTACAGTCAATGAAGAAACGTTTCAGGCGTTAACACTGTTCTGTCCATCAGTCATTAATCATGCAGTTATTCGTACATAAAAATACTCAAAATAAAATGTAAAAAAATCGAGTGAATCCCAACAGCTGGAGCGGCGAGCCCTGGAGCCCCGCCCTCGTCCCAACACTCGCACACACACCTGCACACAGTCTGTCCTAATCAAACACTTTTTACCCAATCAATACAAAACCCCGGGAGACTTTTATTAAAATAAGCTTTAAGTACTTCAGGTTCAGACCCGACTCCATCCTTCTCGTCTCCAAACAGGGAAAAAAACGGGAAAAGTTTTAAAAAGTGCAGCTTATTTTTTATTAATTCTCCTGTGAGGAGCTGAAACGGCTACAGTGAGGATGTGGAGGAACATCTCCAGGGTTCTGAAGGTTAAAACACTGGACTATAGATCAGACATGAAGCCACACGTAACACTGGTCTCGTGGTATAGAGTATAGAGGGGACAGAGCGTATAGTGTTAGTGTGTAGAGCTCAGATCTGAGTCTGAACACTTTAAAGTAAAACATTTAAAAGACCAAAAGTCTCCCAAAAAAACAAAAACTCATCATCCCATTTTATTCTTTAAACCCCCACGCGCGTGCGTGTGTGTGCGTGTGTGTGTGTTCACTGTGCAGGGGTCACTGGGCCAGAGGGATGTAGGGAATCCGCTGTTAGTGCCGTGGTGGAGTCTGTGAGAGAGAGAGAGAGAGAGAGAAAGATCTCCATCACACACAATCAGCAGTGATTCTGTACATACTGTCTGTGTTTGTGTGTGTGTTCCCTCACCATGAACCGTTCCAGGCTGTGTGCTGTTGGGGGAGGAGCCATGAGAGCCAGAGGTAGGCGGAGCTTCCCCAGGTACATTGGTGGAGGCGGCCGGGGTGAGGCTGGGCGGGGGAGGCGGGGCACTGGCGCTCTGAGCCGCTTGATGGGGAATGGGCGGGGCGTTGCTAGGCTGATTGCTGGGTTGGTTGCTATGGTGCTGGTGCTGTATTTGCTGGAAGTGCTGCTGACGCGCTCTCATCTCCGCATACTTCAGCTGCTCCATGTGGAACGCCTGACGATCTGCCAAGAGCTGCTGCCTCTGGTACTCCAACTACACACACACACACACACACACACACACACATTCTAAATACATCTATAGTGTATTTGTGTTCCTTTCAGTAATGGTGCGGTTCCACCACAGGAACATTTCCAGGAAGTTAAGACGTTTATGAACAGTTCCACCACCACTGTCCTCAGCTGTTTAGTTCTTCATTTTAGCTCATTTTGTATTTCTTTATGAACGTTTGAGGGCGGAGCTTGGTTTAAAAAGTCTCCTCAGCACGAACTACATCAGGGCCCGTATTCACAAAACTTTGACTGGAACTGTGATTGGTTGATAAAAAAATCTGGGCCCATATTCATAAAGCTTCTTAGAATTCTCTCAGAGAGCTCCTATCTTAGCCTAAAAAGTCCTAGCTGGGAGTCTTAGACTAAAAGTGATTTAGAAAACGTCTTAGAGCAACTCTGAGTAAGGAAAGTACAAAAACCTTTATCTTAGTGAGGAGGTGTGGTTGACCCCATTGATAGGGATGATGCAGCAATTCAAGGACTGTGATTGGTTGATAAAAAATTGCCTCTGACCTCTGTAAAGATCTTGAAATGAGCTCTTTGTGAAAAAAGAATCATACAGTGAAATCATAATGTTTGTATATAAAGAAATTGTATAATCATGACTACAGGCTACTTTATGCAAAGTTTCTGTTATAGGCTAAACATCTTAAAGAGATATCTTAAATTAAAACAGCCAAATGTTGAAAATGTTTAAATACTTTTGAAGCAACCAATTTCCACACAGTAATTAGTACATTTATTTTCCATGGCTCAGCTTTTACCAATTTACATGATTGTAGGACAGTCTGTTGAAGTTGCACATTTGGATAGTATGTAGCCAACAATCCAATCGAGATGGAAGGAAGTAAAACAACAAGAAAACCAAATTAGACAGAAGAGCAGTGTTTACTTTTAGCTTTACGTTCAGTGTTTGGAGAATATTTCTTCTTTCCGCCATTTTTTCCTCTGCTATAGAAACTCTTAAGCTTCTTAAAAGTCCTCCTCTCTATTCTTAACAATTTTTACCTTAGGAGCTGTTTTTAGGGATAAGATCCTGAGCGTGAATCATTTTTATCTTTACTAAGATTTAGTCCTAAATTTAAGGGAAAATTCTAAGAAAATGTCATAATTCTAAGAATTTTTCGAGAGCACTGACTGGAACATGTTTAGGGAGGCTGCAACTTACGGCGACTTCACGGACTTGGAGGAGTACACGTCATCAGTGACCAGCTACATCAATAAGTGCACCGATGACGTCACTGTCTCCAAGAACATCATCTCACGACCCAACCAGAAACCGTGGATTACTGCGGAAGTGCGTGCACTTCTGAGGACCCAAGACTCTGCCTTGGGCCTGAGCAAGGGCTGAACTTTCTCGGGCCATCAGAGAGGCGAAGCGCGCATACGCCCAGAGAATCCACAACCACTTCATGGACAGCGGCGACACACGGACGCATGTGGCAGGGCTTACAAGCCATCACTAACTGCAGGACGACATCACCTGCCTGTGACGGTGACGGCTCCCTCAGATGCGCTGAACAATTTCTTCGTTCGTTTCGACAGGCAGAACGATGTGGCGGCGAGGAAGACCACCCCTCCTCTGAACGACCAGGTGCTGTGTCTCACTACAGCTGAGGTGAGGAAAACTCTACGCAGAGTCAACCCACGTAAAACTGCTGGACCAGACAGTATCCCAGGCAGAGTGCTCAGAGAATGTGCTGAACAGCTGGCAGATGTTCTCACCGACATCTTCAACATCTCTCTGAGCAGCGGCGACATTCCCACATGCTTCAAGGTCACCACCATCGTCCCCGTGCCCAAGAAGTCTACTGTGTCCTGTCTCAATGAATACCGTCCCGTTGCACTTACACCCACCATCATGAAGTGCTTCAAGCGGCTCTTCATGAGACACATCAAGACCCTGCTGTCCCCCTCACTGGACCCACTGCAATTTGCGTACCGTCCTAACCGCTCAACGGACGACGCCATCTCCACTACACTCCATCTTGCCCTCACACACTTGGACAAAAAGGACACATACGTTCGAATGCTGTACATAGATTTCAGCTCAGCATTCAACAATATCATCCCCCAACAACTGATCGGGAAGCTGAGCCAGTTGGGCCTGAACACCTGCCTCTGCAACTGGATCCTGGACTTTCTGACCGGAAGGCCTCAGTCAGTACGGATCGGGAACTTCACCTCCAGCACCACCACACTGAGCACTGGGGCCCCACAAGGCTGTGTGCTCAGTCCCCTGCTGTTCACACCGCTGACTCACGACTGTGTAGCAACACACAGTTCGAATCACATCATTAAGTTCGCTGATGACACGACCGTGGTGGGTCTCATTAGCAAGAACGACGAGTCAGCGTACAGAGAGGAAGTGCAGAGGCTAACGGACTGGTATAAAGACAACAACCTGTCTCTGAATGTTGACAAGACAAAGGAGATGGTTGTTGACTTTAGAAGGACACAAGGCGACCATTCTCCGCTGAGCATCGACGGCTCCTCTGTGGAGATCGTTGAAAGCACCAAATTCATGGGCGTCCACCTGGAGAAGGACCTCAGCTGGTCCCTCAACACCAGCTCCCTACACAAGAAAGCCCAACAACGTCTCATCTTTCTGAGAAGACTGAGGAAGGTCCAGCTTCCACCACCGATCCCGACCACCTTCTATAGGGGAACTATCGAGAGCATCCTGAGCGGCTGCATCACTGTCTGATTTGGGAATTGTGCCATATCGGACCGCAAGACCCTACAGCGGATAGTGAGGACAGCAGAGAAGATCATCGGGGTCTCTCTCCCCTCTATTGAGGACATCTACACCACACACTGCATCCGCAAAGCCACCAGCATTGTGGCTGATCAGACACACCCCTCTCACACACACTTCACCCTCCTGCCATCTGGAAAAAGGTACCGAAGCATTCGGGCCTCACATCAAGACTGTGCAACAGCTTTTTTCCACAAGCCATCCGTCTCCTCAACAAAAAGGGACTGGACTGATACACACACACACACACACACACACACACACACACACACACACAACACACTCAGCTTAACTCAACTACCTCAACATATTGGGACTGGACTGACACATCAACACAAGCGCAGACACACTGACTTACACCACCAAACTATCGTACAAACCAACCTGTAAATGCTTCACTGTTTATCTCTTTTGCACAATAATCACTACTGGACTACTTTTTGCACTAATTCCTCAATTCTTGCTGCTATGTTAAGGAATGTTTACAGTTTCTCACGACCTCAACACCATAGTATTCTGTTATGTTATGTTCGTTGCACTGTCACTTTGTTGTTGCTCTTGTTTGCACATGTCTTACTTAGATAGTTAGTTTTTGTAAATTTATGTTGTAATTTATGTTAGTCTATCTGTCTTGACTCTGCTAGCCAGCTAACTAGGCCTCTTTAGTTAGCTAGTTTAGTGTTTCTGTTAATTTATGTTGAGATTTATGTTGCATGTAGCACCTGGTCCTGGAGGAACGTTGTCTCGTTTCACTGTGTACTAACTGTATATGGTTGAACTAGGAGAAACTTTTAGGCTTAAGAAGCTTTGTGAATATGGGCCCTGGTCTGTAAATTATCATTCTGATCATTTTGATTCATACACATTTACAGTTCATACAAATGTCCATAATTTTCTTTTGATTGTGTAAAGCTGCTTTGCGACAACAATTGTTAAAAGTGCTATACAAATAGAATTGAATTTAATTGAAAATGCGCTCTAGAAAATAGAATATATAACAGAAGACATTAAAATCATAATTCATAACCCTACTTTGTGCAAAGTTTCTGTTATAGACTAAATATCTTAAAGTTAATTAAAACAGCCAAATGTTGATAATTTGTCTATTAAATTAAATTTATGGGGAAAATCTAAGAAAATGTCTTAATTCTAAGTCACTAGGAGCAACTTTTAGGATTAAGAAATTTTGTGAATACGGGCCCAGGACGGTTCAGGAACTTTTAAAACTTATTTGGAACCTTTCTGAGAATGAAGTTGTGTGACGCAGCAGAGTCCCCATGAGCACTGGGAATCAGCAGTCACCTCCCGATACGATATTATCACGACAACTTGGTGCCGATTTGATTTAAATTGCAATTATATAAGTATCACAATTGTGTTACAATTTTAATCCTTTTAAAAAGTTTAATGAGTAATTAAATGTGTTAAGTTTGTTATAACGTTATAGTTTTCTCAATAGTGAGCGTGTGGGTTGAGTGACTGCGAGTATGTGGGGTGCAGAGCTTCTAACAGGTGAATATGAATTATTAGCGCTGACGATGTTGTGAGACGGGTGTAGGTGTGTACATAGGTGTGTGTTTGTGTTTGTGTGTGTGTGTTTGTGTGTGTGTTTGAGACTAATCCTCTCACAAAGTTTAGAGAAAAAGGCAAACTGAAGGCATTTAATGTGTGATGTTTGATGATGTTACGCCATAAACGTTTCTGTTGCGTCGCTCTGAAGCTTCTGCTCTCGGTACAGAATAGTTTCTATCTGAGACTGATCAGCTGATCACCGGCCACGCCCACTCACTGAACACCAGACGATTCTGATCACTGACCAATCGACCGCTTCATCTATATTATAAATGGAATAATAGTTTTTATAAATGGATTTTGGAGTCAGAGTGAGATATATGACTTTGACACATATGTGACTTAGCAAACAAAAGAATTGCGATTAATAATTCGCAATTGCACTGCATATATTATTTCCCCCGTCTCTATTACCCATAATGCCTTACCGCTTCCCTCTCTCTGTCCATGATGGTCTCCAGCTCCTCAAAGTGCCTCAGTTTGATCTCCAGCTTCTTCATCTGAGTCTCCACCAGCAGAGCCACTAAAGACTTGATCTTCCTCTCCTCCACTGCAGCCAGGTGCTACACACACACACACACACACACACACACAAACGATCGAACAGTAACTCACCATCCAAAACAATGTTTGATTTATTTTCAACAGCAGTAAACACACACACACACACACACACACACACACCTTGGCTTTAACAGCAGCAGCAGCGAGTGCAGAAGCAGCAGCAGTGGCCAGATTCCCCTCACCAACATCTCTCTCCACCTTTGCTTTCCTCTCTCCATCACTCTCTGCTTCCCTCTGTCCGTCCTCCGAGCCCTCTTTTCCTTCTTTCTCCTTCTCTACATCACCTGAGAGAGAGAGAGAGAGAGAGAGAGAGAGAGTTATAGCTGCAGGTCATGATAAACGTCTCAGTGCTGCACATCTGTTCTTGTTGTCTCCTTTCATCTGCCCCTCACCCCTGATCCTTTCCACTACCCCATGGGGGGTGTGAATACTTATGCACAGCTCTGTGTTATCTGAGACTCTATAATATCTGAGTGAAGAGTGAAGTCAAGGACCTTCTTCATCTTCTTCTTCCTCCTTGTTGTTTAATGGCGGTTGGCGTCCAATAAGCTGCGTTATGGCCATCTGTAGTTCTCACGTCCTCCACCATCAACACCACGTCCATTAGCGTCTGCACTGTGATCTCATAATGCACTAGGAGGCGGGGCTAATTTCATTAAATAGTCTTTTGTGATGTGTGTGTGTGTGTGTGAGATAAACTCACTCACACACTTCATGAAATCAGCTTTGGTGCTCTATATCTACACAGGTCTGTGGGGACTCCGCCCATGATGATGATATCATAGTGTCCAGCCAATGGGACACTAAGGTGGGTTTAAATGTTAAACATACCTGCGTCTGAGTCTGTCTTCTCTCCCTCGCGTTCTGTCTCTCCTTCTTTACCGGCTTCTTCTTTCTTGCCATTCTCACTCTGCTTGTCCTCCTCTTCACTCGCTCCATCTTTACCCTCCTACACACACACACACACA
Source organism: Channallabes apus (assembly GCA_030522415.1). NCBI lineage: Eukaryota > Metazoa > Chordata > Actinopteri > Siluriformes > Clariidae > Channallabes > Channallabes apus. The sequence goes on from CM060112.1 coordinate 357,371, forward strand.
CACACACACACACACACACACACACACACACACACAGAGTTAGAACAGCAGTGTAGAGCCAACATTCTGATGTAACAATAATTTTATTAAACACTTCATTACTTTGCTGTTGTCTCTCTTGTCCTCTGTGTTTTGAGCGTCACTGTTCTTGCTCTCGTCACTGCTTTCCTCAGCTACACACACACACACACACACACACACACACACACACACAAATGTTGGTTCTTTTTCATAAATAATGCAGCTTGGAATTTTATGTGTTTATGTGGAAAACAAAGATTTCGACACAGAATTTTAGAAAAAGAAAGCGCTGATGAAGAACTTAAACATCTGTACAGAACCTTTGGACTCAGTCAGGTTCACCAACAGGAACACACTAATGTCCTCATAGTAGCTCCTTCTCCTGCGACTCCAACATTAATAACAACACTGATGCATTGATCCTCAGCCTGGAGACTCTCCTACGTGTTTTTACTGAGGTCACGCAAAGCACACCTGTGGACGTCATTATTAGGATGAGACCCTGCACCTTGGACCCAATGACCTCAGCTCCCCCTCACCTCAGCAGCGTCCCACCAGCTCTACACTGCGTTCCAAATTATTACGCAAATGATATCTTTCCCTGATTTTCATAATTAGTAAAAGCAAATGACAGTCAGTATAATTTTCTAGTCATCAACTATTAGGGGATAATTTGAATTTTATTGAACAAACCTCCTAATGACAAAAATATTTATTTTAAAAATAAAAAACTGAAAACGCACTGTTCCAAATTATTATGCACAACGGAGTTAAAACATTTTATAGGTTGTAAAGAACTGAAAATGGTCTTTTGTTGAATTTGCAGCATTATGAGGTCATATTTACTGAAATCAAAAACTATTTCAATCAGAAACATCCTAACAGGGCTACATGTTACATCTTAACATACGACCCCTTCTTTATATCACCTTCACAATTCTTGCATCCATTGAACTTGTGAGTTTTTGGACAGTTTCTGCTTGAGTTTCTTTGCAGGATGTCAGAATAGCCTCCCAGAGCTGCTGTTTTAATCAAACTGCCTCCCACCTTCATAGATCTTTTGAGGATTCTCCAAAGGTTCTCAATGGGGTTGAGGTCAGGGCAGGACGGTGGCCACACCATGAGTTTCTCATCTTTTATCCCCATAGCAGCCAATGACACAGAGGTATTCTTTGCAGCATGAGATGGTGCATTGTCGTGCATGAAGATGATTTTGCTACGGAAGCCACGGTTCTTCTTTTTGTACCATGGAAGAAAGTGATCAGTCAATATACTTTGCCGAGGTCATTTTCACACCTTCAGGGACCCTACAGGGGCCGACCAGTTCTCTCCCCATGATTCCGGCCCAAAACATGACTCCGGCACCTCCTTGTTGACGTCGCAGCCTTGTTGGGACATGGTGGCCATCCACCAACCATCCACTACTCCATCCATCTGGACCATCCAGGGTTACACAACACTCATCAGTAAACAAGACTGTTTAAAAACTTGTCTTCATGTATGCCTGGACCCACTGCAACCGTTTCTGCTTGTGAGCATTGATTAGGGGCCGAATAGTAGGTTTATGCACAACTGCAAGCCTTTAAAGGATCCAACACCTTGAGGTTCGCGTGACTCCAGAGGCACCAGCAGCTTCAAATACCTGTTTGCTGCTTTGTAATTAATCCGATGACTTTGTCTTGCAGAAACCTTCTTCATTCTGCCTTTATCTGCACGAACCTGTCTGTGCTCTGAATCAGCCACAAATGTCTTCACAGTACGATGATTAAGTTTTCATAAAATATCTAATGTTTTTATACCTTGTCCAAGGTATTGCAATATTTGAGGCTTTTCGGCAGCAGAGATCCTTTTCCTTTCCCATATTGCTTGAAACCTGCGGCCTGTTTAAAATGTGGAACAACCTTCTTCAGTACTTTTCCTTTAATTGTCCTCATCTGGCAAACTAATTATCACACGTGTCTGAGATTCATTTCAGTGATCCAAAGAGCCCTGAGACACGACACCATCCATGAGTTTAATTTAAAAACTAAACATTTAATGCAAAAGTATTCGGCCCTCTTGAACTTTTCCACATTTTGTCACATTACAGCCACAAACATGAATCAATGTTACTGGAATTCCACGTGAAAGACCAATACAAAGTGGTGTACACGTGGGAAGTGGAACAAAAATCATACATGATTCCAAATTTTTTTTTACAAATAAATAACTGCAAAGTGGGGTGTGCGTAATTATTCAGCCCCCTTTGGTCTGAGTGCAGTCAGTTGGCCATAGACATTGCCTGATGAGTGCTAATGACTAAATAGAGTGCACCTGTGTGTAATCTAATGTCAGTACAAATACAGCTGCTCTGTGACGGCCTCAGAGGTTGTCTAAGAGAATATTGGGAGCAACAACATCATGAAGTCCAAAGAACACACCAGACAGGTCAGGGATAAAGTTATTGAGAAATTTAAAGCAGGCTTAGGCTACAAAAAGATTTCCAAAGCCTTGAACATCCCACGGAGCCACTGTTCAAGCGATCATTCAGAAATGGAAGGAGTATGGCACAACTGTAAACCTACCGAGACAAGGCCGTCCACCTAAACTCACAGGCCGAACAAGGAGAGCGCTGATCAGAAATGCAGCCAAGAGGCCCATGGTGACTCTGGACGAGCTGCAGAGATCTACAGCTCAGGTGGGGGAATCTGTCCATAGGACAACTATTAGTCGTGCACTGCACAAAGTCGGCCTTTATGGAAGAGTGGCAAGAAGAAAGCCATTGTTAACAGAAAACCATAAGAAGTCCCGTTTGCACAGCAAACATGTGGAAGAAGTGGCTCTGGTCAGATGAGACCAAAATGGAACATTTTGGCCAAAATGCAAAACGCTATGTGTGGCGGAAAACTAACACTGCACATCACTCTGAACACACCATCCCCACTGTCAAATATGGTGGTGGCAGCATCATGCTCTGGGGGTGCTTCTCTTCAGCAGGGACAGGGAAGCTGGTCAGAGTTGATGGGAAGATGGACGGAGCCCAATACAGGGCAATCTTGGAAGAAAACCTCTTGGAGTCTACAAAAGACTTGAGACTGGGGCGGAGGTTCACCTTCCAGCAGGACAACGACCCTAAACATAAAGCCAGGGCAACAATGGAATGGTTTAAATCAAAACATATCCATGTGTTAGAATGGCCCAGTCAAAGTCCAGATCTAAATCCAATCGAGAATCTGTGGCAAGATCTGAAAACTGCTGTTCACAAACGCTGTCCATCTAATCTGACTGAGCTGGAGCTGTTTTGTAAAGAAGAATGGGCGAGGATTTCAGTCTCTAGATGTGCAAAGCTGGTAGAGACATACCCTAAAAGACTTTGCATTTATTTATTTGTAAAAAATGTTTGGAATCATGTATGATTTTCGTTCCACTTCTCACGTGTACACCACTTTGTATTGGTCTTTCATGTGGAATTCCAATAAAATTGCTTCAAGTTTGTGGCTGTAATGTGACAAAATGTGGAAATGTTCAAGGGGGTCGAATACTTTTGCAAGCTACTGTATTTCCAATTTGCATAATAATTTGGAACGCGGTGTAAAACCGAAGTGACCATGTCACAAAGTCCACCATGGACGCTGCTGAACATCTCAGCTATAACACCCTCATTAAGCAGATTCAGTCTGGGTTCTGTCGGGCTCAAAGCACTGAAACAGCGATTCTTTGGGATAAAAACACCCTGCTGATACAGACTGCCCCTCTCTTCTGACCCTCCTTGACTGGACAGCTGTATTCAACATTGTCCTTCTGTGTGCTGGATCCAGTTCTGTTTGTTGAACATATTGGAGACTCTGTCCTTAGTAGCTTCAAACCTACTGTACTATGTTCCCGATAACCTGTGTGTTCCCTCAAGGCTCAGTTCTTCAGCCTTTACTATTCACCCTCTACATGCTTTGGCCAAATTAGCCATCACATCATGGGGCCAGGGGTAGCTCAGTGGTTAAGGCATTGGACTACGGTTCGGAAGATTCCAGGTTCAAACCCCACAACCACCAAGTTGCCACTGTTGGGCCCTTAACCCTCAACTGCTCAGATGTGTAATGAGATGAAAATGTAAGTCACTCTGGATAAGAACGTCTGCTAAATGCCTAAATGTAAATGTAAATCATATAGTCTCTTTCCATTGCTAGGCTGATGGCATCTAATGTCAAACTAAATTGTTAGTATTTCAAATAGCATGGAAAGAGAGCATCCTGAACTATAGGAAAGCTCTTAGTGTAGCTAGATCAACGTATCTCTCCACTCTTATAGAAAATAACAAAAATAATCCTAGATTTTTATTTAATACCGTAGCCAAATTAACCAGAAATAAGACCACTACAGAAATCTCCACAACAACATCATGCAATAGTGAGGACTTCATGAACTTTTTTAAATAATAAAATTGTAAATATTAGGCATAAAATTGGGGCTTTGAAACCGAACAATGTAATGTAATGTAATACTTTACACCCCTTGAAGAGAATGAACTAATTTCACTCATCTCTTCTGCAAATTCATCAACCTGTATATTAGATCCTATACCGACACATTTTCTTAAACAGATAGTACCAGTAATAACAGAACCGCTGTTGAGAATAATTAATTCCTCACTCAGCATTGGTTCCAAAATCTTTTAAATTAGCAGTTATCAAACCAATAATTAAGAAACCTGACCTCGACCCCTGTCAGCTGTCCAATTACAGGCCAATATCAAACCTCCCCTTTATCTCTAAGATTCTGGAAAAGATAGTAGCGGAGCAGCTATGCTCATATCTACATAGAAATGGCATACATGAACTGTATCAGTCAGGATTTAGGCCTCATCACAGCACAGAAACAGCACTCGTTAAAGTAGTAAATGACCTCCTATTGGTCTCTGATCAGGGTTGTGTAACTATGCTTGTATTACTCGACCTCAGTGCAGCTTTTGACACCATTGATCATGCTATTCTTCTTCACAGATTAGAAAATGTAGTAGGAATTAAGGGTACAGCCCTCTCCTGGCTCAGATCCTATTTGACCGATCGTTATCAGTATGTTGACTTAAATGGTGATTATTCTGCATGTTCTCTAGTGGAGTTTGGCGTTCCGCAGGGTTCAGTTTTAGGCCCACTGCTTTTTTCCCTTTACATGCTTCCTCTGGGCAACATAATCCGTAAGCATGGTATTAGTTTTCATTGTTATGCTGACGACACACAGCTATACGTCTCAACAAAACCTGATGAGAAAAACCAGCTAACTAAAGTTGAGCAATGTGTGCAGGACATAAGAAATTGGATGCTAATTAACTTCCTTCTGCTTAATCCGGATAAGACAGAAGTTCTAGTCATAGGACCGCATACAGCTAGAAGTAAAATCTTAGATCACACCGTAACTTTAGATGGCCTTTCTGTCCCATCAAGTGCAACAGTAAAAGACCTCGGTGTGATTATAGATTCCAGCCTTTCATTTGAAGCTCATGTAGATAATATCAGCAGGATAGCATTCTTTCACCTCAGAAATATTGCCAAGATAAGAAATATATTGTCGCTAAACGATGCAGAAAAACTAGTTAATGCTTTTATCACCTCTAGGTTGGACTATTGCAGGGGTGCCCAACCAGTCAATCGCGGTCGACCGGTCGATCGCAGACTGCTTTCCAGTCGATCGCGAGAGTAAACTGCCTTCTTGTTTGTCTTTTCTCTTACTTCACTGTTTCCACGCCTCAAACCTCAAATAAAACTTTACAGACATAGTATTTCTTGAGTAAAGAAACCGTGTAGTTATTTAAAAAAAAGTTCTTTATTTCCCCTTACAAGATCACTGATTACGTTCGGCTCTGCGCTGATAAAACCGACGGAATTAGTGGCTGAATTTGAAATCGGATACTAACATGCTACCCATACTATTTCATATAAATATATAGCAGAAATAGCCAGAGTAGTATGCTAGTACGCTAATCTGAATTTAGCCAGGGTTTTAGCTATAGGCACGTTACTAGTAGGGACTCAATGTTTAAGTAGAGAAGTTGAGAGAGCTGCAACTTCAGCAAAGTAAAAGGCAACTATGGTAGAAGCAAAAAAAAAAAAAAAAAAAAAAAGGGCAATTTGGGTCGCCATTTCAAAACCGTGCACAAAAGCTACGATGCAGATTTCCGGCTAAATCAGCTCTACGCACCCGAAAAGTCCAGGAATTGAAGAGGCAGTTAGCAGCACAGCAGTCCATTTTCACCAGGCCAAACACCAAGAGTAAGGCTGCAGCTATAGCATCTCATCGCGTCAGTCACGGTCTTGCAAAACATCTTTCAAGGATGGTGAAGTTGTGAAAGAAGCTTTTGTCGCGGCTGCAGACGCACTATTTGGTGACTTCAAGAATAAAAGTGATATTGTAGCTGCTGTTAAGGACGCGCAATTACACGGCAATGTGAGGGAATGTGAGGGATGTCGAGGCGCAGTTAAGGAAGGATATTGAACAGTGTGAATGTCGACTGATGTTGTGGATGTGGCACAGCTGTGTTTTCATTAGAATGTTTTTTGGAGACATGGGTGCAAAAGAAGAGCTAGGGTTAGGGTTAATAACTTTCAATTATCACTACAATTAGACTGTTTTATTATATATGGATTAGGGCTACTTCCTGTTTGTTTTGTGCACATTAAATATGTAAATATGCTATGAATAGCAACTGGCTTTCTGTTTGGACGGGTAGATCTCGGCACACTGACAAATGAAAAAGTAGATCTTTGTTCAAAAAAGGTTGGGCTCCCCTGGACTATTGTAATGCCTTACTATCTGGTTGTTCAGTTAGGTGCATAAACAAGCTTCAGCTAGTCCAGAATGCAGAAGCGAGAGTCCTCACTAGAACCAGAAGATATGAGCACATCACCCCTATCCTATCTTCACTACATTGGCTCCCTGTGAAATTTCGCATTGATTTTAAAATACTACTCTTGACATATAAAGCATTAAATGGTCTCGCCCCGCAGTATCTGAGCGAACTGCTAGTGCCTTACGATCCGCCACGCCTACTTCGGTCAAAGGATGCAGGCTGCTTGTCAGTACCGCGTATTATGAAAACTACAGCTGGGGGCAGAGCTTTTTCTTACAAAGCCCCAAAATTATGGAATAATCTTCCAAATAGTGTTCGGGACAGTGTTTAAGTCTAGGCTAAAAACCTATTTATTTAGTCAAGCATTTTTATAAATAGATTTGCCATAAGGTAAAGGAGCAGATCTGGGGGACTCATGGACGTAGAGTATTATGGTGAACTGGTATGTTTAGATGCTGTCTTCCTCACTCTCATTTGATCACTCAGGTTTGTTGACGGTGAGGTGATTGTTTGCTTTACATCTCAGTTCCCCCTCATGTTTGTGTTTCCTTCTGGCTCCTCCCTTTTAGTTATGATGTCATAGTTAGTCCTGCCGGAGTCCCTGCTTGCACTCTACAGTAAATATACATTCACATTATACGCTGTCTTCACATAATGTAACCTCTGGTACCTGCAACAGACATAACCTCTTCATCTCTTTCCTCTTGTCTCTCACTACACATGTCTCTCCTGAGCTGCCAGTGACTGGTTACTGGGGACGGTTCCACTTTACCATTTCGCCTGCATTTT
>CM060112.1:367500-375000 GCA_030522415.1 Channallabes apus
GCTGTGGTGTGTGTTGGTGTGTGTGTGTGTGTGTGTGTGTTGTAGGGCTGCACGATATTAGGAAAATATGCGATATTGTTGTTGAATATTGCGATAACGATATTTCTTGTTTCCCTAGAGAAATGCATTGTTTATTATTATTTATTTATATGTAATGATCTGGTAAACTTCTGGTTTGCTGTTTATATAAACATTTATAACATTTATAATATAAATTATAAATGTTGCCAATATGAATTACTTTCAAACATTACTGTTTATTTACATGTAACCGTGTAACACTCATCAATAGTGTCTTAAAACAAGAGCATCTTTTAAACTAAATATTCTCTTTGGCTTGTCTGTTTTTTTTGTTTTTTTTTAAATAAAAATAAATATTATTAAACAAAAAAATATATATATACTATTTGTCACACACACACACACACTCGCTCCGCGACCGGCACTCGAACCCGGAAGTAACGCGGTCGCGAACTCGGAAGTATAAGAGGAGTAAACAAACCACCGCATAGAGCTCAGTCACTGAGTTCACCATGTCGGTTCAGATTGTTTACTTTCTGATTCGAGTGTGTGTTTATAGGACGCGGGTTAAATGTGTGTTTTTCCGTTGCTCCCCTTCTGTGAGAGTCATGTGACTAATTCGCGTGGTTATCCTGCCGACTCGCTTGCTTCCGCGTTTGGGTTTACCATCCACGCTACAAAAGGCTAACGGCTAATCGCGGCTAACGGCTAATCGCTAAGTCTTCTGATCATCCGGGTTAGTTCGCGACAGAATTAAGTATAAAGATATAAATAATATAAGCGGGTATAAACATAGTAACGGTTCATCTGATTTTGAATTTGAATTATTTATTAACTCCTTGCGAAATGGTTATCGCACATGCCGTTATCACGATAACGACATTTTATCGATATATCATGCAGCCCTAGTGTGTTGGTGTGTGTTGGTGTGTGTCGGTGTGTGTCGGTGTGTGTCGGTGTGTGTCGGTGTGTGTCGGTCTGTGTCGGTGTGTGTCGGTGTGTGTCGGTCTGTGTCGGTGTGTGTCGGTCTGTGTCGGTCTGTGTCGGTGTGTGTCGGTCTGTGTCGGTGTGTGTCGGTCTGTGTCGGTGTGTGTCGGTCTGTGTCGGTGTGTGTCGGTGTGTGTCGGTGTGTGTCGGTCTGTGTCGGTGTGTGTCGGTGTGTGTCGGTCTGTGTCGGTGTGTGTCGGTGTGTGTCGGTGTGTGTCGGTCTGTGTCGGTGTGTGTCGGTCTGTGTCGGTCTGTGTCGGTGTGTGTCGGTCTGTGTCGGTGTGTGTCGGTGTGTGTCGGTCTGTGTCGGTGTGTGTCGGTGTGTGTCGGTGTGTGTCGGTCTGTGTCGGTGTGTGTCGGTCTGTGTCGGTGTGTGTCGGTCTGTGTCGGTGTGTGTCGGTGTGTGTCGGTGTGTGTCGGTGTGTGTCGGTGTGTGTCGGTCTGTGTCGGTCTGTGTCGGTGTGTGTTGGTCTGTGTCGGTCTGTGTCGGTGTGTGTCGGTGTGTGTCGGTGTGTGTCGGTGTGTGTCGGTCTGTGTCGGTGTGTGTTGGTGTGTGTCGGTCTGTGTCGGTCTGTGTCGGTGTGTGTCGGTCTGTGTCGGTGTGTGTCGGTCTGTGTCGGTGTGTGTCGGTGTGTGTCGGTGTGTGTCGGTGTGTGTCGGTCTGTGTCGGTGTGTGTTGGTCTGTGTCGGTGTGTGTCGGTGTGTGTCGGTGTGTGTTGGTCTGTGTCGGTGTGTGTCGGTCTGTGTTGGTGTGTGTTGGTCTGTGTCGGTGTGTGTCGGTGTGTGTTGGTCTGTGTCGGTCTGTGTCGGTGTGTGTCGGTCTGTGTCGGTGTGTGTCGGTCTGTGTCGGTGTGTGTTGGTCTGTGTTGGTGTGTGTCGGTGTGTGTAGGTGTGTGTCGGTCTGTGTCGGTGTGTGTCGGTCTGTGTTGGTGTGTGTCGGTGTGTGTCGGTGTGTGTCGGTCTGTGTCGGTGTGTGTCGGTCTGTGTCGGTGTGTGTCGGTCTGTGTCGGTGTGTGTCGGTCTGTGTCGGTGTGTGTCGGTCTGTGTTGGTGTGTGTTGGTCTGTGTTGGTGTGTGTCGGTGTGTGTAGGTGTGTGTTGGTGTGTGTCGGTGTGTGTCGGTCTGTGTTGGTGTGTGTCGGTGTGTGTCGGTGTGTGTAGGTGTGTGTCGGTGTGTGTCGGTGTGTGTCGGTCTGTGTCGGTGTGTGTCGGTCTGTGTCGGTGTGTGTCGGTGTGTGTCGGTCTGTGTCGGTGTGTGTCGGTCTGTGTCGGTGTGTGTCGGTGTGTGTCGGTGTGTGTCGGTCTGTGTTGGTGTGTGTCGGTCTGTGTCGGTCTGTGTTGGTGTGTGTCGGTGTGTGTCGGTGTGTGTCGGTGTGTGTCGGTGTGTGTCGGTGTGTGTCGGTCTGTGTCGGTGTGTGTCGGTCTGTGTCGGTCTGTGTCGGTGTGTGTCGGTGTGTGTCGGTGTGTGTCGGTCTGTGTCGGTGTGTGTTGGTCTGTGTCGGTGTGTGTCGGTGTGTGTCGGTCTGTGTCGGTGTGTGTCGGTGTGTGTCGGTGTGTGTTGGTCTGTGTCGGTGTGTGTCGGTCTGTGTCGGTCTGTGTCGGTGTGTGTCGGTCTGTGTCGGTGTGTGTCGGTCTGTGTCGGTGTGTGTCGGTCTGTGTCGGTGTGTGTCGGTCTGTGTCGGTCTGTGTCGGTCTGTGTCGGTGTGTGTTGGTGTGTGTCGGTGTGTGTCGGTGTGTGTCGGTGTGTGTCGGTCTGTGTCGGTCTGTGTCGGTCTGTGTCGGTGTGTGTCGGTGTGTGTCGGTGTGTGTCGGTGTGTGTCGGTGTGTGTCGGTCTGTGTCGGTGTGTGTTGGTGTGTGTCGGTCTGTGTCGGTGTGTGTCGGTGTGTGTTGGTCTGTGTTGGTGTGTGTCGGTCTGTGTCGGTGTGTGTCGGTGTGTGTCGGTGTGTGTCGGTGTGTGTCGGTCTGTGTCGGTCTGTGTCGGTGTGTGTCGGTGTGTGTCGGTCTGTGTCGGTGTGTGTCGGTCTGTGTCGGTCTGTGTCGGTGTGTGTCGGTCTGTGTCGGTGTGTGTCGGTCTGTGTCGGTCTGTGTCGGTGTGTGTCGGTCTGTGTCGGTCTGTGTCGGTGTGTGTCGGTCTGTGTCGGTGTGTGTCGGTCTGTGTCGGTGTGTGTCGGTCTGTGTCGGTCTGTGTCGGTCTGTGTCGGTGTGTGTCGGTGTGTGTCGGTGTGTGTCGGTCTGTGTCGGTGTGTGTCGGTGTGTGTCGGTCTGTGTCGGTGTGTGTCGGTGTGTGTCGGTGTGTGTCGGTCTGTGTCGGTGTGTGTCGGTCTGTGTCGGTGTGTGTCGGTGTGTGTCGGTCTGTGTCGGTGTGTGTCGGTGTGTGTCGGTCTGTGTCGGTGTGTGTCGGTGTGTGTCGGTGTGTGTCGGTGTGTGTCGGTCTGTGTCGGTGTGTGTCGGTCTGTGTCGGTGTGTGTCGGTCTGTGTCGGTGTGTGTCGGTGTGTGTCGGTGTGTGTCGGTGTGTGTCGGTGTGTGTCGGTCTGTGTCGGTCTGTGTCGGTCTGTGTCGGTGTGTGTTGGTCTGTGTTGGTGTGTGTCGGTCTGTGTCGGTGTGTGTCGGTGTGTGTCGGTGTGTGTCGGTCTGTGTCGGTGTGTGTTGGTGTGTGTCGGTCTGTGTCGGTGTGTGTCGGTCTGTGTCGGTGTGTGTCGGTGTGTGTCGGTCTGTGTCGGTGTGTGTCGGTGTGTGTCGGTCTGTGTCGGTGTGTGTCGGTGTGTGTCGGTGTGTGTCGGTCTGTGTCGGTGTGTGTCGGTCTGTGTCGGTGTGTGTCGGTCTGTGTCGGTGTGTGTCGGTGTGTGTCGGTGTGTGTCGGTGTGTGTCGGTCTGTGTCGGTCTGTGTCGGTCTGTGTTGGTGTGTGTTGGTCTGTGTTGGTGTGTGTCGGTCTGTGTCGGTGTGTGTCGGTGTGTGTCGGTGTGTGTCGGTGTGTGTCGGTGTGTGTTGGTGTGTGTCGGTCTGTGTCGGTGTGTGTTGGTCTGTGTCGGTGTGTGTCGGTGTGTGTTGGTCTGTGTCGGTCTGTGTCGGTGTGTGTCGGTCTGTGTCGGTGTGTGTCGGTCTGTGTCGGTGTGTGTTGGTCTGTGTTGGTGTGTGTCGGTGTGTGTAGGTGTGTGTTGGTGTGTGTCGGTGTGTGTCGGTCTGTGTCGGTGTGTGTCGGTCTGTGTCGGTGTGTGTCGGTGTGTGTCGGTCTGTGTCGGTGTGTGTCGGTCTGTGTCGGTGTGTGTCGGTCTGTGTCGGTGTGTGTCGGTCTGTGTCGGTGTGTGTCGGTCTGTGTCGGTGTGTGTAGGTGTGTGTTGGTGTGTGTCGGTGTGTGTCGGTCTGTGTTGGTGTGTGTCGGTGTGTGTCGGTGTGTGTCGGTGTGTGTCGGTGTGTGTCGGTGTGTGTCGGTCTGTGTCGGTGTGTGTCGGTGTGTGTCGGTGTGTGTCGGTGTGTGTCGGTGTGTGTCGGTCTGTGTCGGTGTGTGTCGGTCTGTGTCGGTGTGTGTCGGTCTGTGTTGGTGTGTGTTGGTCTGTGTTGGTGTGTGTCGGTGTGTGTCGGTGTGTGTCGGTCTGTGTCGGTGTGTGTTGGTCTGTGTCGGTGTGTGTTGGTGTGTGTCGGTGTGTGTCGGTCTGTGTCGGTGTGTGTCGGTGTGTGTCGGTGTGTGTCGGTCTGTGTTGGTGTGTGTCGGTCTGTGTCGGTGTGTGTCGGTGTGTGTCGGTGTGTGTCGGTCTGTGTCGGTGTGTGTCGGTCTGTGTCGGTGTGTGTCGGTCTGTGTCGGTGTGTGTCGGTCTGTGTTGGTGTGTGTCGGTCTGTGTCGGTCTGTGTTGGTGTGTGTCGGTGTGTGTTGGTGTGTGTCGGTGTGTGTCGGTGTGTGTCGGTGTGTGTCGGTCTGTGTCGGTGTGTGTCGGTCTGTGTCGGTCTGTGTCGGTGTGTGTCGGTGTGTGTCGGTGTGTGTCGGTGTGTGTCGGTCTGTGTCGGTGTGTGTTGGTCTGTGTCGGTGTGTGTTGGTGTGTGTCGGTCTGTGTCGGTGTGTGTCGGTGTGTGTTGGTCTGTGTTGGTGTGTGTCGGTCTGTGTCGGTGTGTGTCGGTGTGTGTCGGTCTGTGTCGGTGTGTGTCGGTGTGTGTCGGTCTGTGTCGGTGTGTGTCGGTCTGTGTCGGTGTGTGTCGGTCTGTGTTGGTGTGTGTCGGTCTGTGTCGGTCTGTGTTGGTGTGTGTCGGTGTGTGTTGGTGTGTGTCGGTCTGTGTCGGTGTGTGTCGGTCTGTGTCGGTGTGTGTCGGTCTGTGTCGGTGTGTGTCGGTGTGTGTCGGTGTGTGTCGGTGTGTGTCGGTCTGTGTTGGTCTGTGTTGGTCTGTGTTGGTGTGTGTTGGTGTGTGTCGGTGTGTGTCGGTCTGTGTCGGTGTGTGTCGGTGTGTGTTGGTGTGTGTTGGTCTGTGTTGGTGTGTGTCGGTCTGTGTTGGTCTGTGTTGGTGTGTGTTGGTGTGTGTCGGTGTGTGTCGGTCTGTGTCGGTGTGTGTCGGTGTGTGTTGGTGTGTGTTGGTCTGTGTTGGTGTGTGTCGGTCTGTGTCGGTGTGTGTCGGTGTGTGTCGGTGTGTGTCGGTGTGTGTTGGTCTGTGTCGGTGTGTGTCGGTGTGTGTCGGTGTGTGTCGGTCTGTGTCGGTGTGTGTCGGTGTGTGTCGGTGTGTGTCGGTCTGTGTTGGTGTGTGTCGGTGTGTGTCGGTGTGTGTTGGTGTGTGTCGGTGTGTGTTGGTCTGTGTTGGTGTGTGTTGGTGTGTGTCGGTCTGTGTCGGTGTGTGTCGGTCTGTGTCGGTGTGTGTCGGTGTGTGTCGGTCTGTGTCGGTGTGTGTCGGTGTGTGTCGGTCTGTGTCGGTGTGTGTCGGTGTGTGTCGGTGTGTGTCGGTGTGTGTCGGTGTGTGTCGGTCTGTGTCGGTGTGTGTCGGTCTGTGTCGGTGTGTGTCGGTGTGTGTCGGTGTGTGTCGGTGTGTGTCGGTGTGTGTCGGTCTGTGTCGGTCTGTGTCGGTCTGTGTTGGTGTGTGTTGGTCTGTGTTGGTGTGTGTCGGTCTGTGTCGGTGTGTGTCGGTGTGTGTCGGTGTGTGTCGGTGTGTGTCGGTGTGTGTTGGTGTGTGTCGGTCTGTGTCGGTGTGTGTTGGTCTGTGTCGGTGTGTGTCGGTGTGTGTCGGTGTGTGTTGGTCTGTGTCGGTGTGTGTCGGTCTGTGTTGGTGTGTGTTGGTCTGTGTCGGTGTGTGTCGGTGTGTGTTGGTCTGTGTCGGTCTGTGTCGGTGTGTGTCGGTCTGTGTCGGTGTGTGTCGGTCTGTGTCGGTGTGTGTTGGTCTGTGTTGGTGTGTGTCGGTGTGTGTAGGTGTGTGTTGGTGTGTGTCGGTGTGTGTCGGTCTGTGTCGGTGTGTGTCGGTCTGTGTCGGTGTGTGTCGGTCTGTGTCGGTCTGTGTCGGTGTGTGTCGGTCTGTGTCGGTGTGTGTCGGTCTGTGTCGGTGTGTGTCGGTCTGTGTCGGTGTGTGTCGGTCTGTGTCGGTGTGTGTAGGTGTGTGTTGGTGTGTGTCGGTGTGTGTCGGTCTGTGTTGGTGTGTGTCGGTGTGTGTCGGTGTGTGTCGGTGTGTGTCGGTGTGTGTCGGTGTGTGTCGGTCTGTGTTGGTGTGTGTCGGTGTGTGTCGGTGTGTGTCGGTCTGTGTCGGTGTGTGTCGGTCTGTGTCGGTGTGTGTCGGTCTGTGTTGGTGTGTGTTGGTCTGTGTTGGTGTGTGTCGGTCTGTGTCGGTCTGTGTTGGTGTGTGTCGGTGTGTGTTGGTGTGTGTCGGTGTGTGTCGGTGTGTGTCGGTGTGTGTCGGTCTGTGTCGGTGTGTGTCGGTCTGTGTCGGTCTGTGTCGGTGTGTGTCGGTGTGTGTCGGTGTGTGTCGGTGTGTGTCGGTCTGTGTCGGTGTGTGTTGGTCTGTGTCGGTGTGTGTTGGTGTGTGTCGGTGTGTGTCGGTCTGTGTCGGTGTGTGTCGGTGTGTGTCGGTGTGTGTTGGTCTGTGTTGGTGTGTGTCGGTCTGTGTCGGTGTGTGTCGGTGTGTGTCGGTGTGTGTCGGTCTGTGTCGGTGTGTGTCGGTCTGTGTCGGTGTGTGTCGGTCTGTGTCGGTGTGTGTCGGTCTGTGTTGGTGTGTGTCGGTCTGTGTCGGTCTGTGTTGGTGTGTGTCGGTGTGTGTTGGTGTGTGTCGGTGTGTGTCGGTGTGTGTCGGTGTGTGTCGGTCTGTGTCGGTGTGTGTCGGTCTGTGTCGGTCTGTGTCGGTGTGTGTCGGTGTGTGTCGGTGTGTGTCGGTGTGTGTCGGTCTGTGTCGGTGTGTGTTGGTCTGTGTCGGTGTGTGTTGGTGTGTGTCGGTCTGTGTCGGTGTGTGTCGGTGTGTGTTGGTCTGTGTTGGTGTGTGTCGGTCTGTGTCGGTGTGTGTCGGTGTGTGTCGGTCTGTGTCGGTGTGTGTCGGTG
>CM060112.1:387500-392500 GCA_030522415.1 Channallabes apus
GAGAGTGTGAGATGGTGTGAGAGTGTGAGATGGTGTAAGAGTGAGAGTGTGAGATGGTGTAAGAGTGAGAGTGTGAGATGGTGTAAGAGTGAGAGTATGAGATGGTGTGAGAGTGTGAGATGGTGTAAGAGTGAGAGTGTGAGATGGTGTAAGAGTGAGAGTGTGAGCTGGTGTAAGAGTGAGCTGGTGTAAGAGTGAGATGGTGTGAGTGTGAGATGGTGTAAGAGTGAGAGTGTGAGATGTTCAGAGAGTGAGATAATGAGATAGTGTGAGACGGTGAGAGAGTGAGATAGGTGTTTCAGAGAGACAGTACCTTTCTGGGTTTCTCTGCGCTGGGCGGATCCTCCACTACAGCCTCCACTTCACTGGCTGAGATCCACGTATCATAACTGTACCATAACACACACACACACATACACACACACACACACACACACACAATAACACATCAGATCGAGCGCATTAATATAAACCTGCACTAATGTCAGAACTCCAGATGGAGAAAATTAATCAACACCTTCGGACCAATCAAAGTGCAGAACTCGACAAACACAGTGTGTAATCAGCAGTCATACCTGTCGGGCCAGTAACCCCAGTGCAGCAGCATCTGCTTATCTCGCTTCATCACGGGACGGACCCACTCCTCTACACACACACACACACACACACACACACACACACACGTCAGGTTATTAAAGAGTGAGAGGTTGATGAGTGTGTATGGTTGTGTGAGTGACTGTCTCACCTTCCTCCAGACTGGCCGGGATCGGAACCACCACATGAGAACTGGCCTGTTTATCATCTGTTACTGAGCCCTGGAACACACACACACACACACACACACACACGGAGTTACAACAAACTTATATTATTAACACACACACACACACACGGTTATGGAGGTACCTGGTGTCGTTTAATGATGTCCTTCAGTTTTCCCAGAAGTTTGGGTTCAATCTCTGAGCTCAGGTAAATCACAGGCCGAGTCAGACAGTTGTTCTGCACACACACACACACACACACACACACACACACACACACACACACACACACACACACACAGAAATCAGGTGTTTTAGTGACTAAACGCGGCTCATGTGGTGCGGTTGCCATAGTAACCATTCTGGTTATGTCTACAATAATAAACCTCGTCATCTCACCTGGACCAGAGACTTCTCTATCGTCATGAACATCTCAACATTCCGATCCATTCTGGAAGGGTTTTGGAAATCAAATCTCCTCCTGAAACACACACACACACACACACACACAGATTGTTAAAACACTTAAATAACCACATAACCAGCTCTTAGGAGAAGCGGATGTGAACCGTGTGAGGAACACATGAGGAACTCTCACCAGCCTTGGTCGCTCTTGAACTTGTAAGCAGCAGCGAGGATGTGACACAGCGCTCCTCCAGCCTTAAAGTCCAGGAAACTCTTTATCTGATAACACACACAGGTACAGTGAGGACTACTGTATGCATGTGTGTGTGTGTATGTGTGTGTGTGTGTGTGTATACCGGTAGTTTGGTGAGAGGAGGGTTGCTGACATGGCGACCAAACACTTCCTCCTGAAACTGCAGCAGCTGAACCACCAAACTGGAGAGAGATTTATTGGTGGGAGGCTCCGCCTGGATATACTGAACACACACACACACACACACACACACACACACACACGGTATTGGGAGATTTTAAGTTGCTTATTTAACTACAATAACAATAATAAGTGAGAAAATACATCAATAGCGCATTTTGTCAGGCGCTGAGTTCGCTGATCTATTTCGCCCCCTAGTGGTAAAGACAGGCTTTCACTTTAGTTACGATCCTCACCACCAGATACCCTCATACCCTCACCGGCACTGCACGGTGGAACACATGGACAGGAAAACGCTATCTGCCCTCTTCTACCTACACGATCTCACACATGCCTATGATTGGCTAGTGTCGCTGTGTTTGACAAGGGAGAGAGAGGATGCCCCTCCCACTCAGAGGGAGCCGTTTGATTCCCTGAGCTCCAGTGAGAGGTGAGTATGTTCATGTTGTGTTGATCAGTATTGCAAACTGATGGAGAATATTTTGTGCATGTTTTCTGTTAGAATGATAAAAAGCACAATCAGTGTGAATTATGTGTGATTTTGCAAAACGCTATAACTCAGTTTTGTCACAGTGGAGAACTGCAGTTGTGTTTGTGTCAGCGTAAGTATGTAGTTTGGAATTAAGACTATTTGAAGTATTTATAAATATCAGTATTTATTCATTTAATAGTATGCTATTTGAGTTTTAACACAAAATGTAACAAATGCATGCTTTGTGTTGTTGTAGTCAGTCACTACAGCAAACTGGAAGGAGAAAAGCGTTGCTCTTTTACACACTAAACATGTTTAATTACAGACTTTCGAAGATCATGAGAAACATTAAAACTATGTCACTTTCAGTTTACAGCATCATCAGCTTCATCCTCTACAGGTTTCAGGTTTACTTCAGTAGTTAGCGGCAGAGATTTAATACAGAAGTCCATGACTGCCGGGGAAACTGCAGCAGTAAAAGAGTGTTAACTCCAACAAACACATTTACTTCACTTTACAACAGCTTCATTTTGCTACACTTTTTTTTTTTTTTTTACAACATTGTTTAACAGTCCAACAACACTGATTATGTAATAAAAGACAGTGGTGTGATTGGCTCTTTATGGATATGTTGCGTTTTGGTGTTTATTGTGGCTGTTCACTGTTACATTTTCCCAAAAACCTGTAAGTTCAACACTTCTACGAGAGAGATGTAGCAGTTTTCAAATTAAGGTTTGTTACAGACACCTTTTTAAGTCTGAGAAGAATTTGACAAAATGAGTTTAAGTCTGAAAATGGTGTTTATTCCGTTTTGTAGTGAAACCTTTGACTTTTACTCTTAGACTTACATTGCCATGAAAAGTGTAGTTTTTACTCTTTAACATTTCATTTAGACCTTGAAAGTTCTCGTTACAAATCTCAGAGGTCTGGTCTTCTCTCCTATTTAAGTAAAATAGGGTCAGGTGTAGCTCAGTGGTTAAGGCATTGGACGATGTTTCAGAAGGTCCCAGGTTCAAACCCCACAACCACCAAGTTGCCACTGTTGGGCCCTTGAGCCTCAACTTAACCCTCAACTGCTCAGATGTGTAATGAGGTAAAAATGTAAGTCGCTCTGGATAAGAGCGTCTGCCAAATGCCTAAATGTAAAATGACATTAAAGTTTTAAAAACTACAATCACAATTATTAAAGCAGAAAATAATCCTGCCAATTAATCTTCTTAATGTGATTAGTAAAAACACATATATACACTACCGTTCAAGAGTTTGGGGTCACTTTTGTTTAGTGATTTATTTTCTACATTCTACAACAATACTGGGGATTTCAAAACTATAAAATAACACATATGGAATTAGGTAATTACGTAACAACAAGAAAAACACCAGTTAGTTGTTATTGTAAGACACAGAGGTCGGCCTTTCTGTAATAGTTCCTGCAAGAACAGTATTGTGTCAAGTGCATTTGCAGAATCCGTCCAGCACCATAATGAAACTGTCTCTCATGAAGGCCGTCCCAGGAGGACGAGACCAAAACCTCCCTCTGCTGCAGACGAGAAGTTCATTTAGAGTTATCAGCCTGAAAAATGACCAATTAACAGCAGCTCAGATTAGAGGCGTTATTAGAGATGTTCCGATACCAGTTTTCCCCTCCCGATACCGATTCCGATACTTGGGCTCAGGGTATCGGCCGATACCGAGTACCGATCCGATACCTGGGTGTGTATCTGTACAGTGTATATATACTGTGTGTATATATATATATATAGCATTTCTTTTTTTACGTAAAATACTACTAGCCCTGTGTAACGGGTTCGACCCTAAGTGCACGAGCGACAGCATGAAACACGGACAGGAGGCGAGGTCTTACAGGGAAAAGGGTAATTTATTTAGAAAAATGGGTAAGGAAAGGGTTAAAGGCTCTCTGCGGTCTTTTCCCCTTCGGCGGCAGGGATGCGAAGGCAGCTCGTTCACGCGCTCCTCTCGCGGAGATCAAAGGCGCCCCCCTTTTTAAAGTCTCTGGGGCGCATGACATCGCCCCGCTCTTGTGCCACCGTCTCTCATAAAATCCACCGCGTCGCAAAGTCCAGCTTCCCGACAGTCAGACCCCGAGCTACACTCCCCGCTGTGTTTTATAGCTCATGGGCTGTTGCCTGATTCTGTGGCCCTGCTCCTTCAGATACCTAAAGGGGGGGAGGCCGCCTAACTAGTGAGCGAGGAGCGATATCAATTTGGGCGCACGCCGTGACACTCTGTAAGTAAGCTAAGCTAGCAAAGCTAGCGGGCATAAATAGGTTGTTTAGGAAAATGGTATCGGATCGGTACGTGGACTCAAATACTCGCCGATTCCGATGCCAGATTTTTTTGTGGTATCGGCAGCATTTCCAATACCAGTATCGGAATCGGAACAACCCTAGGCATTATGAAGTCTTTACAGAGCAGAAGTAGCAGAAACATCTCAATATCAACTGTTCAAAGGAGATTCATGCAGTTTTTGGACGCCTTCAGCTTTACAATGTAGAAAGAAATAAACATCAGGAACCATCATGGAGTTAGAAAGTGACCACAAACTTTTGAACGGGAGTGTATGTAAGTATTTATTTAATTATTTATAAACTCTTGAAAGCTATCTTTAATTTAAGTAAGTGTTACAGATGATCTACACTTTCATTTAGGTCATGTTCTACTTTGGTCGATTGTGAACCTCGGGCTTTCATGATGTCTGTTCGGTAAGATGCATAAGTAATCACCCCCTGAACCTTCCACATGGTGTAGCGCTTCACTGGAACTAAAAACTCTGGTTTTAAACCATGACTCTACACAAAACATCCCATAATACTAGAATGGTGGAAATCAATATACTGTGCAAAAATATTAACACCTCACAGGTCATGAGTGTGTAAGTACTCCTCCCTGTTAGTGCGAAACTCCTGAA
>CM060112.1:400000-540000 GCA_030522415.1 Channallabes apus
TGGACGTAGAGTATTATGGTGAACTGGTATGTTTAGATGCTGTCTTCCTCACTCTCATTTGATCACTCAGGTTTGTTGACGGTGAGGTGATTGTTTGCTTTACATCTCAGTTCCCCCTCATGTTTGTGTTTCCTTCTGGCTCTCCCTTTTAGTTATGATGTCATAGTTAGTCCTGCCGGAGTCCCTGCTTGCACTCTACAGTAAATATACATTCACATTAGACATTGTGACTGTGACCATACCTAATTGCAATCTCTCCTCCTCTTCTCTTCCTCCCCCTCTTTCTCTTTCCTCTCTCCCCCTGTCTCCCCCTTTCACTCTTTCTCTCTCTCTCTCTGTCGAGCTACACATGTGGTTCCTGAGCTGCCAGTGATCCAGACTCCCTCTGCCCTCCGGACCTGTCTGATCCATCCTGGTGCCCGGTTTCTGGTTGGAGGTCTCATCGCATGGATGCCCCGTGTGTCTCTTTAGGATGCGTCTGGTGTCTGGGGATGATTCTCTCTACTTAGAAGACGGTTCTGGCCTTGACTGGTGTTGTCAGCTGTTTCTCTGAGGACTTGACAATTCGATAGTTTAGGACTGGAACTTTCTACAAGTCTATCTGAGTCTCCAATAACTACTGGACTCCATTTTAACATCAATTAACATCAACTATTATAGCTGAACTGCTGCCACCTAACACACTGTATAAATGCAGATCATTTCCTGCTATCTGTTTCACCCAGATGAGCATGGGTTCCCTGTTGAGTCTGGTTCCTCTCAAGGTTTCTTCCTATTACCATCTCAGGGAGTTTTTCCTTGCCACTGTCGCCCTCGGGCTTGCTCACCAGGGACTATCTTAACATTTTGATTCATACACATTCACATTCCATACAAACTTAAATAATTCTTTTGATTGTGTAAAGCTGTTTTGAGACAATGTCAATTGTTAAAAGCACTATACAAATAAAACTGAATTGAATTGAATTGAATGTACAGTGTCGGGTCAGTCTGGTGCTTTTATTGAAGGGATAATGACAGATAAATTTTTTTTTTTTTGGGTGAACAATTTCTTTTTATGTTTTTTGAGTTGTCGCTGTTCAGTAGAAAATAATAAGTTCACCAATTTACAGTATGATCTTTCAATTTAACAAGTGTAATGTAAACAAGTTAGTTATTATGAGTATGGAAAACATCTTTTCCTATATTTGTTTCTGCTTCAGGAGTCAGTGTGTTCTGAGACAGTGAGAGTAGAGGACGGGACAGATTCAGGACCAGGAGAGAGCCGGAGACAGCAGGACAAAGAGATGATAATTCAGCACCAGCACAGGGAGCCCAGTTTTTAGTTTAGATCTCATGTTTACATTTTATTGTATGTTGATGGTTTGACTGTAAACAACATAAACAATGCAATAAATAATTTTTGAAAAATCTGCTTTGTCATTGAACCTGAGAAAAACTTTGTAAATAACCATAACGCCGCCGTCTCCATGCTACAGTAATAATGATAGAAGTGAAGTGTTTCACTGTGGGGACACACTGTATCTTTATTAGTACAATTTGACCATATTATTTGTGTCCGCCCCTATTGTTAAATGAAATTTACGCCCCTGCACACACACACACACACACACACACACACACACACACACACACACACACACACACAAACACACACATTCTCTCTCTCGAGATCTGTTTCTTCCTATCCACTGAGAGGAATGAGTGAGGACTAATGAGATGGGCAGTGACCTTACACCAGGCATTGAATAGTGTGTGTGTGTGTGTGTGTGTGTCCTGAGGGAAGGTGTTATTGATCCACATGTTGTGTGTAATTTATACAAACCGGATTCCAAAAAAGTTGGGACACTAAACAAATTGTGAATAAAAACTGAATGCAATGATGTGGAGATGGCAAATGTCAATATTTTATTCAGAATAGAACATAAATCACCGAACAAAAGTTTAAATTGAGAAAATGTATCATTTTATGGGAAAAATATGGTGAATCAAAATGTCATGGTGTAAACAAATCCCAAAAAGTTGGGACAAGGCCATTTTTACCACTGTGTGGCATCTCCCCTTCTTCTTACAACACTCAACAGACGTCTGGGGACCGAGGAGACCAGTTTCTCAAGTTTAGAAATAGGAATGCTCTCCCATTCTTGTCTAATACAGGCCTCTAACTGTTCAATCGTCTTGGGCCTTCTTTGTCGCACCTTCCTCTTTATGATGCGCCAAATGTTCTCTATAGGGGAAAGATCTGGACTGCAGACTGGCCATTTCAGTACCCGGATCCTTCTCCTACGCAGCCATGATGTTGTGATTGATGCAGAATGTGGTCTGGCATTATCTTGTTGAAAAATGCAGGGTCTTCCCTGAAAGAGATGACGTCTGGATGGGAGCATATGTTGTTCTAGAACCTGAATATATTTTTCTGCATTGATGGTGCCTTTCCAGACATGCAAGCTGCCCATGCCACACGCACTCATGCAACCCCATACCATCAGAGATGCAGGCTTCTGAACTGAGCGTTGATAACAACTTGGGTTGTCCTTGTCCTCTTTGGTCCGGATGACATGGCGTCCCACATTTCCAACAAGAACTTCGAATCGTGACTCGTCTGACCACAGAACAGTCTTCCATTTTGCCACACTCCATTTTAAATGATCCCTGGCCCAATGAAAACGCCTGTGCTTGTGGATCTTGCTTAGAAATGGCTTCTTCTTTGCACTGTAGAGTTTCAGCTGGCGACGGCGGATGGCACGGTGGATTGTGTTCACTGACGATGGTTTCTGGAAGTATTCCTGAGCCCATTCTGTGATTTCCTTTACAGTAGTATTCCTGTTTGTGGTGCAGTGTCGTTTAAGGGCCCGGAGATCACGGGCATCCAGTATGGTTTTACGCCCTTGACCCTTACGCACAGAGATTGTTCCAGATTCTCTGAATCTTCGGATGATATTATGCACAGTTGATGATGATAACTGCAAAGTCTTTGCAATTTTTCGCTGGGTGACACCTTTCTGATATTGCTCCACTATCTTTCTGCACAACATTGTGGGAATTGGTGATCCTCTACCCATCTTGGCTTCTGAGAGACACTGCCACTCTGAGAAGCAGAGCTCTGGGAATCTGGAGAACTGGTGCCAGAGGAACAATCTCCTCCTGAACGTCAGTAAGACAAAGGAGCTGATAGTGAACTTTTGTACAAAGCAGGAGAGGAACTACCAGACCCCCATCATCAACAGGAGCCCAGTGGAGAGAGTGGACAGCTTCAGATACCTTGGTGTTCACATCACACAGGACCTGTCATGGTCCTGTCACATCAACACCGTGGTGAAGAGGTGATGAGGTGAAGAGGTGAAGAGGTGATGAGGTGAAGAGGTGAAGAGGTGAAGAGGTGATGAGGTGAAGAGGTGAAGAGGTGATGAGGTGAAGAGGTGATGAGGTGATGAGGTGAAGAGGTGATGAGGTGAAGAGGTGATGAGGTGAGAGTAGAGAAGGTGTTTATGTGAGGAACATTCCTGGGATTTGAGTTACGCAGCTGATGAAGTGCATTTTCTGAGCGTTAAAGCCACCTGGCTGTAGGTCACACCAGCGAGGTGTCGGAGTGTCGAGTAGAAACTCTAAGTAGGAGCTGTACACTAACATCTAGACCAGTGTCCCCCCCCCAACCCCCCCCCCCCCTCACCTTTGCATCTAATAAACACTGCAAAACTAGCAACAACCCACCCCGAGGTGATGTAACTAAAAACTTAAAAACAGTGGATTTATTAATACCGAGTTACTCAGACTTACTCGAGGTGATGAAAACGAGACGCAGATCTTCCTCATTCACTGGTTGGATTTATAATAATAATAATATTAAAGTAATAACGACATTTTTGTTAAAAGGTTGAGTGAGTCGTTGTTAATCAGTAAGATGAAGCTGTACTTTGATTCAGTGTGTATTTCACCCTCAGAGTGGATGAACGATTTCTCGCCTGGTCTTTAATTCTCTTCACATCTCCTCATTAATTATCTCCATGTCTCTCTGCGTGGCCGTTTCTTCCCCTTCACTTGCCTGAGAATGAGATACAGGTCATGCGTGTGTCTCCCCGGTGTGTGGCTCGTGCAGCCATGTGTGTGTCTGTGTGTGTGTGTGTGTGTGTGTGTTAAATCAGATTGATTAGCAGCGTGAGGTTGCGGCTCCCGGGGGACGTCTGTGCTACGGTGGGGGGAAGCGAGAGCCTATAATTGCTGCTCGCGAGGTCTCGGTGCTGCTCCTAACACTCCACTATAACTCCAGTGTGTGTGTATGTGTGTGTGTGTGTGTGTGTGTGTGTGTGTGTTTCTATACAATGTGGTTCAATTGCTCTATTTTATTGACACTATCTTGTTTTCTCTCCTACAGAAAAGAGGAAATGATTTACAGACTTTAACAAATGAAGCTGAGAGATTTAGTTATGAATATTTAGACACAATCTGTCTGCTTAGCCCCGCCCCCTCAGGTCTCTGGAATTATCCATCCACTCACTTTTAGTTCACCGCTCTAAACCACTTGGCCCTGCCCCTTTCTTTCTCTACAGCTCTCTGTAGATGTCTACTTAGTCCCGCCCACTCAGATTTCTGGAGTCGTCCACAAGACTGCGCTAATTCAGCTAGCTAGAGTCGTCCATTATGCCCCGCCCCTAATCACCTGGGGGTCAAGCAAATCACCCTCTCAGCTTTGGTGTCTAATCCACATGTTGCAGCCGCTGTTACTTAACTGAAGGTAAACCTGTATACTTAGCCACACCCCTTATTTGTTGTGTTGTTAAATTGCTCCCTTATACCCCTATCTCACTTGTGTGGTTTGACTCACGGTGAGATGCGGTGTAAGGGCACAGTGAGTTGCTGTAGTGTTAGAAATAGAAAAGACTTGGAGACACGCTGTTAGAGGAAAATAATCACCATCAGGGAGCTAACTAACACACGGGACACACATGTTACATTTTAGTCTACACGTGTTGATCACAGCAGTGTGTGAACATCTGCAGACATTTTGCAGACTTGCTGTTCATCTGACAATCATGTTGCTCCGCCCCCGAGAGACATCGCTGAAGTGAGAAGGTGTTGGTGTTGACATGCAGCCATGCCGCAGCGTTACGCTCCAGAGTTACGGTTTAACTAACCACCATATGGCTCCGTACAGACGTGTTCCCCTGTGAACACCAGAGACGTCAAGCAGATCTTCTCAAGTTTCTAATTTGATGGACATAAAAAGAAGTGATATATATAAAATGATAGATAGATAGATAGATAGATAGATAGATAGATAGATAGATAGATAGATAGATAGATAGACACGTACACTAACATTGAGTCTAAGGTCTTGAGTTTGAAAGGAAAATTGTTGTGGAAGCACCGAAGCTCCTCCTTGTGTCTCGCCATGAGCTGAGAACGTGGAGTCCATTGAGCCATTCTGACTCTGACATTGGGACACAAAGACATGCTCTCTCTCTCTCTCTTACTCACACACACACACACACACACACACATTTGGTTTCCTGTCCTTGTGAAGCCGTTCCAACCTTCCATTGACACAATCGGAATACATAATAAATCCATCTAATTAACGTTACACTACACTGATATCTTACTCTAACTTTAACCCCCGCAGCCAAAAGGAAACATTTCAACTGTCTTATTTTAATTTTAAATAAAAGCTGATGTTTTCCTCGTGGGGACCGTCCTGATGTCTCCCCGAGGTCAAAACTGTCAGATATTACCAAGATATAAAAACCTTCCCACACACATACAGACACACACACATACAGACACACACACACACACACACACACACACACACACATACAGACACACACACTGGTGGGAGGAAGAAAGGAAGGAGCAGTGGATGAGTCTGCTGCTAGACATGGGTCTGGTAAACAACTCCGTTCTCTTCAAAGATCACAAAGAGAAAGTAGGATGAAAAGAAAAGAAAAAGAAGAAATAGATAAGGTTCATTATCCACCAAAGAGCTGGTGTACAACAACAGGGGAGAGATTCTGTCTGTCATAAAATACTGCAGCTTCCGAACCTGCTGCTTTGGAGAATTGGGGATGTGGGGGAGAGACAGAGAGAGAGACAGAGAGAGACAGAGACAGAGAGAGAGAGAGAGAGAGAGAGACAGAGAGACAGAGACAGAGAGAGAGAGAGAGAGAGAGAGACAGGCAGAGAGAGAGAGAGAGAGAGAGAGAATATAAGTGAACCATTGCTACACAGATACAGTAAATGTAAAATGTGAACTCACAGTAAAAGCAAACACAATTTCGGTTAAATACGAAATAGGGAAAAAAAGACAAAATTATGGACATGCATAAATTAATGGTAATGTTTCAAACTCTTACAGAACATTTCTGATGTCCACACCAATCAGCCATAACAACGAACCCATCTGCCTAATATAGTATGGCGCCCCCTTATGCCTATAGATCAGCTCTGCCCCATCGAGGCCCGGACTCCATTAGAGCTCTGAAGTTTCTGGCACCGAACTCAAAAGCTGCAGATCCTTTAAATCCTGTAAGTGTGTGAGGTGGAGCCTCCATGGATCAGATTTTCTGCAGAAGGAGTCAGCACCTAGAACTCTTTGTCTTGTTCCTCAAACCATTCTTGAACAATGTATGGAGTGTGTTGGTGTGCATTATCCTGCTGAAATAAGGACACTGCCATCTTTGAACACCATCTCCATGATGTGGTGTACCTCTGTCTGTAACAGTGTTCAGGTAGGTGGGACATGTCAGAGTAACATCCACATGAACGGCAGAACTCAAGGTTTCCCAGCAGAACATCACTGGTTGCCCTACCTTGGAGCACTTTTGTCATGTCCTGACCACTACAGACCAGGAACAGCCCACAAGAGCGATTGCTTTGACCCAGTCATCTAGACATCACAATCTGGCCCTTGTCTCCTAAACAGGTTCAGCCAATCAGAAACATTCAGCACACTCTCTATTCCTTATGAATGAAGTTAGTGTCTGAGGGCTTGTTCTGTTGTGAGGTCTTAATGTAATGCCGCTCTCCTTTAGCTTAAACTTGCTATTGCTATTTTAAGAAAATAAATATTAATAGTTACCTTTGGGCACATTGTGCATTAAATATACACATATTACAGGACCTTAACACATCTCAATGACAACACCAGTGCTGTGTTAATGATATTTCTGTATCTCAGTAGAGAAGGACAGATCATTAGATGTCACCTAAATAAATACAATACAATACAAACACTGTTATAAATACTGTTTCATCTCTTTTACCTCCAAGGTTATAGCAGTCCTGGATGTTGTAATTCCTTCTGAAAATGGCAGATATTTCACTGTACTGAAACCACAGCCTGTTAATCAGATATGGACTCAACATCTGCAAATAACATCTGCAGAGATGCAGAGGCCCCCTGTATTAACGGGCATCAGCATCGCGTCTAAACTCTCCATTAATATTATCCCGGCTACTACAGGAGGATTAATTATCATTTGCTTGTAACCAGAGGTGTCAAGTAACGAAGTACAAATACTGTAAGTAGATATTTTGGGTATCTATACTTTACTGGAGTAATTATTTTTCAGCTGAATTTTTACTTCTACTCCTTACATTTTAAAAACAGCCTCGTTACTCAATTTTTATGATCAGAACGCGCAACACCCCCCCCCACCCCCCCCCCCCGGTCGCATGATAAGAACGCGCACAACGCCCCCCTCCAACAACCCCCCCCCCTCGCATGATAGAAAGCGAGACCTTAATGCTTTTGTCGCCCCTCACGGTACTTTTACTTTTATACTTTAAGTAGTTTTGAAACCAGTACTTTTAAACTTTTACTTAAGTAAAAAGCTTGGGTTGATACTTCAACTTGTAGTATTTTTGAACCCTAGCATCTATACCTCTACTCAAGTAATGAATGTGAATACTTTTGACACCACTGCTTGTAACCTGCATAGACATTCTTTCTCTTTCTCAATTACTCACTAACACACACACACACACACACACACACACACACACATACCACTTTTTGTTTTTTTAAGTTACAATTTTTAAATATTATTTTCACTGTTTTTGCAGACTGAGGGCTATTTCACATTAGGCATGATTGATTTGTTCTCTGCTCAGGAACGATTGCTCTTCCCTCCGCACTCCCTCATTGGCCAGCGTTCAGATTGTTTTTTTTCTCTCTCTGTTCTTGTGCACAATTGCGGAATTTTTCCCCCTCCGACACAGCAGGTGGCAGTATGCGCCTACTTGGTTTGTGAGCCGCCATTAAATATAAGACAAGAGAACAAGGAAATTACCCATTACGCTATGTCTAATTTAATGGATATTTTGTAAAAAATTTGAAGAGTGACACTGTCACGCTGTGTATGTCAGAAGATGAGATTGGCGCGTGCTACACGCGCAGGGACGGCACTGATGACAATAATGTCTAAACAACAATCTACTTATGTGTTCAGGTACGATTGGCTTCAATATCTGATTTAATCCGTGCCCAAGTACGCTGCACTGTACAGTACCATCTCTTCCAGCGGACAAAGTGTCTTCTCACTGATCAAAATTAATCAAACTTTGGGGTTAAGCGTTTGTGGAAACAATCCCAGGCCCTAATGTGAAAGTGCACTTTCTCTTTGCCCCATGGCTCCAGTCCTGCATGACTGTTGTGTTGTTCTCACTTGATCAAGTAGGAATATAAACAGTGATATGTTTTTTTTTGTGTATGATTAAATGTTCCTATAAATACGCATATTTCCTCCTTTTGATAATTTCTCAGGACATTGATCTCCTTAACACTATTATGCCCATTTGAATTAGTCTCCATTGTTTGAGTCCACACATTTGGTGTGTGAGTGTGAGAGGTTTATTTATTTTAGTGTAAAAACATTCAGATAAAGTCAAGTGTAAAAAAATACAAATACAGTGAGACCTCGGATTGCAAGCGTGGTTCGCTGCGAGCGTTCCACAAGACGAGCAAAGATTTGCTCAATCGAGTGTCATTAGAGACATTTCTTGTTTATTTTTCCAAACCCCCCCCCCCCCAGTGTTTCCATTGTGTGTGTGCGTGCGTGTGTGTGAAAAGAGTGGAGGAAGGGTAACTGTGTAAAGGGGAGAGGGGGAGGGGCTCCTTACTTTAGCTTCACACACACACATACACACACACACACATACAGTACACACATACACACACACAAACGCACACACATACACACACACACAAACGCACACACATACACACACACACATACAGTACACACATACACACACACATACACACACACATACAGTACGCAGCGTCCAAACGCATGCACAAAAGGAAACACTTATCTGTCTGGATTTATTTTTACTTTTTTTTAAGGTAAAGTGCAGGTTAATTTTTTTTTTACTTAATAATTTGCATGAATTATTTTTATCAATTAATTTTTTGGGGCCGTGGAACGAATAATTTGAGTTTCCATTATTTCTTATGGGAAAATATGATTTGGTTTTGAAATACGAGCCGCTTCCGCAATGAATTATGCTCGTAATCCAAGGTTCCACTGTACATGAAGGATATTTGGGGATTTTGGACATTACATTAATGAGCCCAAAGAAAAGCTTTTCTGGTGGAAACACAATTGTAGTTCTTTAGATTTCATGCAACAGGATGGTGCTGGTTAAGTACAAGTACTGAATTTAATCATCTCTCTCTCTCTCTCTCTCTCTCTCTCTCTGAAAGCTAATTGCTATGTCAGGTGTTCTGCTATTTAATAGAAATGACGCCACATATCCAACTTTATACGTGATAAAGTGAAGGGAATATATACAGCTTGTGTATGTGTGTGTGTGTGTGTGTGTGTGTGTGTGTGTGTGACAGCAGCTGTCCTTTACTAGGCCTCTTTACAAAGCCACGCTGACGTTTGTCTCGGCTTTTGTACAGGTTCGACCTTTAGGCTGCTCTGTTTAAAGGCCAACAAAAACACAGGAAGCAGCAGAGCGAGGTGGAAAGCAAAGAGGAAATGGATAATGAGGAGACGGCTGAGAGAACAGATATATATATATATATATATATATATATAGAGAGAGAGAGAGAGAGGGAGGGAGGGAGGGAGAGAGAGAGGGAGAGAGAGAGAGAGGGAGAGAGAGAGAGAGAGGGAGGGAGAGAGAGAGAGAGGGAGGGAGAGAGAGAGGGAGGGAGGGAGAGAGAGGGAGGGAGGGAGAGAGAGAGAGAGAGAGAGGGAGAGAGAGAGAGAGGGAGGGAGAGAGAGGGAGGGAGAGATGAGGCAGGAGGAGACCAGACACTAATGGGGAGCCCTATTATGGACTAAATGAATGACATAATTGGAGGATGTAAACTCATTAGCAGTGGTTTAACTGACAAGATGTTAGTGCCCATGTTAACACCTCCTCTCTACCACACTGTAATTAACCATGAGAGACAGACAAAGAGAGACAAAGAGAGAGCGAGAGAGAGAGATGAAATGAAGCAGGAAAGGAGAAGAAGTTTTATTCAACATGTTTACACAAACAGGAATCAATAATCAAGATTAATTTTATATCGTCGTGACATGTCAGTAATTTGTACGTTGTGTTTCATTCTCTTCAGGAACATTATCTTAATTTTCACTGAAAAGATTCCTGCGAAATTCGAAGTGTCTGAGCTCCACAACACTGTCCATAAAGAATGTTTTATAAATCCTCATGTACAAGGTGGAAATGAGGTCTTTACTCGACTTCAAACATAAACATTCATTTCTATCATGTTTCTATTTGATATGATTTTAAGATGTGATTGTAGGTAATAAGGAAGGGACTGTACTCTCACCCTCTACTCCTCTACTGCTGTCACACCGATACGAATTAAATACAAGAGACTGAATGAGTTTAGGTCAGTATAATACAGACAGCAGTGCTACAGCCTCACAGAGTGATCACAAGCAGCTTATCTCAGCTTACCTTCTAATGCCTGATAAATTGACACACTTGTCCATCAACATCACTCTATCACCAGTATAACACACCAGGGTCAGGCTGACTCTTACTTCTGCATTATGTCAGTGATGTATCTGTGTGTGCTTTGAGTCCTTTCTCCCAGATTGCGTCTGTGCTGGTCAGGTAGGTCTTTGGTTAGTTTTTCTCTTCTTGTTTTTTCACCTGTGGTGGAGCTTATTGGGATTTATTTATACTGCATATGAAAGTGTTGATTCTGCCCTTTTCTGTATTTTTCCCCCTCTGGTTATGTTGCCTTTGCATCTTGTTCAATTCAATTCAATTTTATTTATATGGTTTATTTAACGATGGTCATTGTCTCAAAGCAGCTGCACAAAAATGAAAGAAATGTAAAAAAAAAGTGTTTATGTGTGAGAAAAATGTGTCTAGATAATAATGAGATGAATGAATGATGAATGAAATGTCTCTGATGAGCAAGCCAAGAGTGACGGCGACGGTGGCAAGGAAAAACTCCCTGAGATGGCATTAGGAAGAAACCTTGAGAGGAACCAGACTCAACAGGGAACCCATCCTCATCTGGGTGATAACAGATAGAAATGATATAACATCTTGTGTGTTGTGCAGGTGAAAATTCAATATGACAGAAATTATTTAAATTGACATGAAGACCAGTTCAGCATAGGGACGAGTCAGTAGGTGCAGAGGGCAGATGAGGTCTGGATCACTGGGAGCACAGGAGCAGCATGTGTAGCTCCAACCATCATAAAGCTGAATCCAGCTGGAGCTGCTCCTTCTCTGGATGCCTCAGGAACCTCGCAGGGTCGGCCTTTGTCTACTGAAGCTGGCAAAATCTCCCGATGCCTCGGGATGGGTAGAGAAATACAGAACAGATGGGGAGAATTAGCGTAGTTGCCATTCGGGATAGGTGTACTGGAGTATGAGATTATGGGATGAGTTATGTGTATACCAGATTAAAGAGATGCGTCTTGAGTCTACTTTTAAACTTTTAATCTTGTGGTGTTGCCTCTGCCTCTGGTAGTGTTGCATCTGCCTCTGGTGCAGTTGTATTTGATCTGGTGGAGTTGCCTTTAGTGGTGTGTTAAAAAAAAATGTTGTGTCAAGTGTATACCCACGTGGTTTCAGCTTCTACTAAAGTATATAATTTACACAGGGCTTGATTATAATGAGAGTAGAGGTAAGTTTGTGTCTCTTCTGTATCTCGCCCTATGTGAGCTATCCTTAAACAATGACGTCCTCCTCAGAATAGAGAACACTCTCCCAGTAAGCTCATCTATCCTCTAATGCTCATATCTCAATCCAACCAGTAATAACAGGTGTGTTCTGAAACTGTGATTCTGTTGTCCAAATAGCAAAACTTCATCTCAACTTCCTAGCACTCCCTCAGTCTTTGACCATCATAGAGAATGTGGCTACACAGACCCTTTCATAAATTATTATTTTTTCTTTCATTTTTGTGAAGCTGCTTTGAGACAATGACCATTGTTAAAAGCGCTATATAAATAAAATTGAATTGAATATCAGTCTCCCACCTCAAGGTGTCTCCCACCAATCTACATGGTGCCTAAAGGAGCATTGACACCTTGTGCTCTGGTGGGATGGTCTTCTAAGTCATTTTGGTAGCTCAGCGGATAAGACACTGGATTCCTCATAAGGTCATGCGTTCAAATCCTGGCACTGCCACTGTGAGGCCCTTAAGCAAAAGACACGATGGCTGACAAAAAAGCATCTGGTCATTGCAATAATGCTCTCAAAACTAACATCCACTGGTGCAAGATCAAACCAAAGCAGCTGCAGAAGCCATGGTCCATCAAGCCTCTGCACACTCAGAGGGGACATCAACGTCTGCAGGAGAATAACAGCACAGCACAACACTGCAGTGTTCACAGTGACTGACTCCCGTCCACCTCCTGACACTGGCTTTCCGATTTAGGTCACAGTTCACTGATGTTCAGACTTGAAGGACAAGCACCGGAAACAATGAAATAAACTGTTTCTGCTCATTACTGAGTGTAAAATAGTAACACACATAATCAGACAGAGCAGTCTGTGCAAAAAAAAGAAAAAAGAAACAAAAAATGAAATAATGGTCTAAAACTAGTTCATGCTTTTATCACTTCTAGGTTGGACTATTGTAATGCCTTACTGTCTGGTTGTTCAGTTAGGTGCATAAACAAGCTTCAGCTAGTCCAGAATGCAGCAGCGAGAGTCCTCACTAGAACCAGAAGATATGAGCACATCACCCCTATCCTATCTTCACTACATTGGCTCCCTGTGAAATTTCGCATTGATTTTAAAATACTACTCTTGACATATAAAGCATTAAATGGTCTCGCGCCGCAGTATCTGAGCGAACTGCTAGTGTCTTACGATCCGCCACGCCTACTTCGGTCAAAGGATGCAGGCTGCTTATCAGTACCGCGTATTATGAAAACTACAGCTGGGGGCAGAGCTTTTTCTTACAAAGCCCCAAAATTATGGAATAATCTTCCAAATAGTGTTCGGGACTCAGACACAGTCTCAGTGTTTAAGTCTAGGCTCAAAACCTATTTATTTAGCCAAGCATTTTTATAAATAGATTAGCCATAAGGTAAAGGAGCAGATCTGGGGGACTCATGGACGTAGAGTATTATGGTGAACTGGTATGTTTAGATGCTGTCTTCCTCACTCTCATTTGATCACTCAGGTTTGTTGACGGTGAGGTGATTGTTTGCTTTACATCTCAGTTCCCCCTCATGTTTGTGTTTCCTTCTGGTTCTCCCTTTTAGTTATGATGTCATAGTTAGTCCTGCCGGAGTCCCTGCATGCACTCTACAGTAAATATACATTCACATTATACTGTACATTATGTGACAGTGACCATACCTAACTGTTATCTCTCCTGCTCTCTTTCTCTCTCTCTCTCTGTCGAGCTACACATGTCATCCCTGAGCTGCCAGTGATCCAGACTCCCTCTGCCCTCTGGACCTGTCTGACCCATCCTGGTTCCCCGCTTCTGGTTGGAGGTCTCGTCGCATGGATGCCCCGTGTGTCTCGTCTGGTGTCTGGGGACGGTTTCACTCTACTATGAAGACGGTTCTGGCCTTGACTGATGTTGACAGCTGTTTCTCTGAGGACTTGACTTGGCTGCAGTTGCTCGATAGTTCAGGACTGGAACTTTCTACAAGTCTATCTGAGTCTCCAATAACTACTGGACTCCATATTAACATCAATTAACATCAACTATTATAGCTGAACTGCCTGCCACCTAACACACTGTATGAATCCAGATAATTTCCTGCTATCTGTTTCACCCAGTTGGTGTTCCCAAATTGCCCGTAGTGTGTGAATGGATGGGTGAATGTGTGTATGTGTGTGTGCCCTGCGATGGATTGGCACCCTGTCCAGGTGTTAATACACGATACTCGGCTGACGTCACTTCCTCCGTACGAGGACACTGAGAAGCTGCTTTTTTCCGAGCTCCACCATACTGACCAACTTTTAAACTTTTTCGTCCCCTTACGAAGAGTGTACATAAAACGGATAAGTATCTTATAATATATTTACTCGAAACGCGTGTTATATCGTTAAGTTTTAATTGTTTTGCAGCACACCGCTTTTAGCCGGCATTAGCATCGCTAATTAGCATTAGCATCGCTAGCCCGGCTATCACGTTTGTTTGTTTGTTTGTAAAGTTTGTTTTCGCTTCCTCACACCGATTATTTTCCGTGTTTAGACACCATGTCGGTTGTGATTCTGCCTCTGAGTGCAGGTGAGGAGACATTGGAGCTGCACTCGGTGGATTTGGAGGTGGAGGCCGTGGAGAAGCTGATCCGTGAGCTACAGGTGAAGCTGGCCCGGTTACAGCAGCGGAAAGCCACGTTGGAATCGACGCAGACCGACACTCACCTGTCCCAGGTAAATTCTCGGCATGAGAATTCTCCTACAACCTCAACCCCGCGTGTTTCTCTGCCCAGGTCCAACACACCAAGGACGCATCCCGCCCAGTGTTCCTACACCCCGGCGCCGGGATACCACGGACCCTGGATACAGCAGCAGCGGAAGAAGCACGCCAAGCCCCGGGCGAGGACCTCTCCACCACCACCACCCGTCTTCGACATCTCGACCCAAAACCGCTTCGCTCCTCTCCGCGAGATGGCACACGACGTCCTGGTCATCGGAGACTCCATCGTTCGTCACGTGCGTGCTACCACGGCTAAAGGTAAGGTGCACACACGCTGTTTACCTGGTGCACGTGTTCTTGATGTTGCTGCACAGGTGCCTGCTGCCCTGAGGAGGAACATTGGAGCTGTGGTTCTTCATGCCGGCACGAACGACACCAGGCTGAGGCAGACGGAGATCCTAAAGAAGGACTTCAGGAGCCTGGTCGAGAAGGTCCGCAGCACATCACCCACGACAATGATCATCGTATCTGGACCGCTTCCCACATTTCAGCGAGGAATCGAGAAGTTCAGTAGATTATTTGCTTTTAATGAATGGTTACAATCTTGGTGTCAACAACAGAAATTACGCTTTGTTGATAACTGGAATGTTTTCTGGGAGCGTCCTAGGCTCTATCACACCGATGGCCTACACCCTAGCAGAGCTGGAGCAGCGGTCCTCTCTGACAACATCTCCAGAACACTACGAACCATCTGACTGGCGGTAAGTCATACTGTAGATTCCAAACATATTAGCCACATCACAACTCACCGTAGTGATAGACGCACACACATAGCTTGTCCTATAGAAACTGTGTCTGTTCCCCGAATACTGAGAAAAAAGAATAAATTTGTTAAATTTGCCCGAAACAATCTGATAACCATAAAACCAGAAAAAGGCAAAATAAGTAGTCAAAATCCACCTCTAAAGTTTGGACTACTCAACATTAGATCCCTTGCGCCTAAAGCACTTATTGTTAATGAAATTATCTCAGATTATTGCCTTGACGCACTCTGTCTCACTGAAACCTGGCTTAAACCAAATGAATATTTTGGTCTGAATGAGTCTACTCCGTCAGGATATTTCTATAAGCACGAGCCCCGTCTAATTGGTCGCGGCGGTGGTGTCGCCACTATCTACAATGATGTACTCACTGTTACCCAGAAAATAAGGCCCAGGTTTAATTCATTTGAAGTGCTTATCATTAATGTTGCACTAAATGAAATACGTAATAAACCCTTGCTATATTTTACCTTGGCCACCGTGTACAGACCCCCGGGGCCATATGGCGATTTTCTTAAAGAATTTGGACATCTGCTATCAGACCTATTGGTTAACTCTGACAAAGTATTGATAGTAGGAGACTTTAACATTCATGTAGATGATGCTAACGACGCTTTAGCACTCACATTTATGGATTTACTAAATTCCTTTGGGGTTAAGCAAAATATAATTGGAGCAACTCACCGCTTTAATCATACGCTAGATTTAATTATATCCCATGGTATAGATGTCTCTAATATAGAGATCATACCTCAAAGTGATGATATCACAGATCATCACCTCCTGACATATACTCTACCCGTAGAACAGATTAGCTGTGTCTCCCCACGCTATCAATCTGTTAGAAATATGAATCCCACCACTAAAGACAGATTCACAAGTAATCTGCAGGATCTGTCCCAATTTCTTATTAGACCCCTAAATGCAGATGATCTAGATGAAGTGACTAGCAGCATGGGCACTATTTTTACCAGTACATTAGACACTGTTGCTCCCATCAGATTAAAAAAAGTCAGAGATAAAACATTGGCACCGTGGTACAACAGTCATACTCGCGCCCTAAAGAGAGCAACCCGTAACCTCGAGCGAAAATGGAGGAAAACTAAATTAGAAGTTTTTCGAATTGCGTATAAAGACAGTATGTGCAGCTATAGACAGGCTCTAAAAACTGCTAGGACCGAGCATCTTAGCCAACTGATAGCAAGAAACCAAAACAATCCCAGGTTCTTATTTAGTACAGTGGCTCGCTTAACAAAACCTAAGATGCCCGCAGAGAGTATCCCATCACAGTTTAGAAGTGAAGACTTTATGGACTTCTTTAATGAAAAAATCAATAATATCAGGAAGAAAATAATGGAGGTTCAACCTCTAATAGTATCTCACGATCCAGTTCAGCCTATAGCTTCACATTTAGATTTTCACTGCTTTACAGGTATAGAACAGGAAGAGCTGTATAAACTCATCACCTCGGCTAAATCAACAACGTGCCTGTTAGACCCAATCCCAACCAGATTTTTAAAAGAAGTGATGCTTACGGTTGGAGAGCCACTCCTAAACATTATTAATTCTTCATTACATCTAGGTCACGTCCCTAAACCTTTCAAGTTAGCAGTTATTAAGCCGCTTCTTAAAAAATCTAATTTGGACGCGAATGAAATAAAAAATTACAGACCGTTCTCAAACCTCCCGTTCATATCAAAAATACTAGAAAAAGTAGTATCAGCTCAAATTTGCACATTCTTGCAGGATAACAACATCCTTGAAGAATTTCAGTCAGGTTTCAGGCCCCATCATAGCACAGAAACTGCACTAGTTAAGATTACAAATGACTTGTTTTTAGCTTCAGACCAAGGCTGCATCTCATTGCTAGTCCTGCTCGATCTTAGTGCTGCATTCGACACTATAGATCATAATATTCTCATAGATCGCTTACAAAATTATATAGGCATTCAGGGACAGGCACTAAAATGGTTTAGATCTTACCTGTCTGATCGCTACCATTTTGTAGATCTAAATGGAGAACCGTGTGGTATAATGCCAGTGAAATATGGGGTCCCACAAGGGTCAGTTTTAGGACCTCTGTTGTTCTCAATATACATGCTTCCCTTGGGTAACATCATTAGAAGACATGGGATTAGTTTCCATTGTTATGCTGATGATACCCAATTATATATCTCAACTAAACCAGACGAAATACCTAAGTTGTCTAGATTAACTGAGTGTGTCCAGGACATAAAAGATTGTATGACCAATAACTTTCTTTTACTAAATTCAGATAAGACAGAGATATTACTTATTGGCCCAAAAACCAGCACACAACAGCTTTCACAATTCAGCTTGCGCTTAGAAGGATGTACTGTTATTACCAGCTCAGCAGTAAAAGATCTGGGAGTAATATTAGACAGTAACTTGTCTTTTGAAAATCACATTTCAAATATCACAAAAACAGCCTTTTTCCATCTTCGAAATATTGCTAAACTTAGGAACATCTTATCCGTATCTGATGCAGAAAAACTAGTTCATGCATTCATGACCTCCAGACTGGACTATTGTAATGCATTACTAGGTGGTTGTCCTGCATCCTCAATAAACAAGCTTCAGTTAATCCAAAATGCAGCTGCCAGGGTTCTCACTAGATCCAGAAAATATGATCATATAACCCCAATATTATCATCCCTGCACTGGCTACCTGTTCAGTTTAGAATAAATTACAAAATAGTATTACTTACATACAAGGCCTTAAATGGTTTAGCTCCCACATACCTAACCAGTCTTCTGATACGCTACAATCCACCACGCGCCTTAAGATCACAAAACTCCGGACTTCTGGTAGTTCCCAGAATTTCAAAATCTACAAAAGGGGGTAGGGCTTTTTCATATTTAGCTCCAAAGCTTTGGAATAGCCTTCCAGACAGTGTTCGGGGAGCAGACACGGTTTCTCAGTTCAAAAGTAGACTCAAGACGCATCTTTTTAATCTGGCATACACATAACTCATCCCATAATCTCATACTCCAGTACACCTATACCGAATGGCAACTACGCTAATTCTCCCCATCTGTTCTGTATTTCTCTACCCATCCCGAGGCATCGGGAGATTTTGCCAGCTTCAGTAGACAAAGGCCGACCCTGCGAGGTTCCTGAGGCATCCAGAGAAGGACCAGCTCCAACTGGATTCAGCTTTATGATGGAGCTACACATGCTGCTCCTGTGCTTCCAGTGATCCAGACCTCATCTGCCCTCTGCACCTACTGACTCGTCCCTATGCTGAACTGGTCTTCATGACAATTTAAATAATTTCTGTCATATTGAATTTTGACCTGCACAACACACAAGATGTTATATCATTTCTATCTGTTATCGCCCAAATGAGGATGGGTTCCCTGTTGAGTCTGGTTCCTCTCAAGGTTTCTTCCTAATGCCATCTCAGGGAGTTTTTCCTTGCCACCGTCGCCGTCACCCACGGCTTGCTCATCAGAGACATTTCATTCATTCATCTCATTATTATCTGCACATTTCTCTCACACATCCACACTTCCAATTATTTTCTTTTCTATAATTATTATTATTTGTTTTTATTTATTTATTTTCTATTATAATTTTATTTATTTATTACTTTATATATAATTATTCTATATATATATATATATATATAATATATAATTTTTTTTTTTTTTTTTTTTTTGTTAGTTAAATTTCTAAAATTTTTGTGAAGCTGCTTTGAGACAATGACCATTGTTAAAAGCGCTATATAAATAAAATTGAATTGAATTGAATTGAATACCCTGCCTTGTGCCCGAAAGCCTCCTGGGATAGGCTCCAGGCCCCCCGCGACCCTGATCACAGGTATAAAGATAAAGCGGTATAGAAGATGAATGAATGAATGAATGTTTCACCCAGATGAGGATGGGTTCCCTGTCGAGTCTGGTTCCTCTCAAGGTTTCTTCCTATTACCATCTCAGGGAGTTTTTCCTTGCCACTGTCGCCCTCGGCTGCTCATCAACATTTTGATTCATACACATTCACATTCCATACAAACTTAAATAATTCTTTTGATTGTGTAAAGCTGCTTTGCGACAATGTCAATTGTTAAAAGCGCTATACAAATAAATAAAATTGAATTGAAATTTAATATAACAATAGTTATACTTTAATGCTCCTCATGTCTGAGGCCAAATAATTTGTTATGTACAGTAAGTCCCCTACAGTACATAGAAAACATTCCAGCTATAGTACAATGTGCCTTCATGTATGTTCAATTGTGGCAGTTAGATCACATGTCCGGCGTTCATTGTGACATGCATGCAGTGTGCATCTCAGAATGTCTAGAAGCAACGATAATTGTGTAGCAGTGGCAATGAAGCTGGTACGGCTAAGAAGTGGCAAGCAATAATGATATAGACAAAGGTGAAAATAATTGAGAGAATGGACCGAAGTGGAAAGACGGCAGACATGGCTTGTTCTTTTAACATGAATTGTTCAACCATCAGCATTATTCTAAAGAATTCTAAAGAACAAGATCATGGAACATACAGTATTTGTTTTTTACTGTGTATAGCCAATTGTGCTAGTATCATATCCCAATTACAAGTGGTCCCGACTTACGAACATTCGAATTACGAATTTCCACAGATACAAATGGACTGTGGTTCTACAAACATCTTTTTCTAGAAAAAGGATACTGTGCTTAGAACAGAAGAGGACGCTAGCGGTGTCTGTTTGCCGCTTCTCCGGCTGCTGTGTTTCTTTTTGCTCCTTCTTATTGTTATTTGTAAGTTTATTTCATTTGGAAAGTTTAGTATTTTTATGTTTTATGACTTTTGTATGAACTATTAGAAACCTGAAGGCTGTTTTTCAGCTACTGTTTTTCTTTTTATCTAGTTTTTACCTTGGGTTTTTTGGGCATTTTTTAGCGCTGCAAAGATGTTGAGTGCGTTTTTTTGCCGTCCACTCTGTTGTCTTGATGCACTGGGTTTTTTGCGCCTGGTTCACTGCCTCTGCAGTTATTTGACTGCATCTCTGAGTTTGGCGAATAGCTAGCTCTGAAAGTACTTCAGCGACTGGCATGAAGTTCACTATCCACTGCCAGGGGTAGCTCAGTGGTTAAGGCATTGGACTACGGTTTGGAAGATCCCAGGTTCAAACCCCACAACCACCAAGTTGCCACTGTTGGGCCCCTGAGCCTCAACTTAACCCTCAACTGCTCAGATGTGTAATGAGATAAAAATGTAAGTCGCTCTGAATAAGAGCGTCTGCCAAATGCCTAAATGTAAATGTATCCCACAGTTGTTAAGTCATAACAATTATTCCATTCCAATAGGCATTGCTGCCATAAAAGAATGCAGATTTCTGTGCCGAACATGCTATGTCCATAGAAGTTCTCGGCGAAAGTTTGTTTACCATCAGCCTGGCTGCTTCATCTATTCCATCTGTATCCGATGTCACTCATCAGTCTGGTTCCTCTCAAGGTTTCTTCCTAATGCCATCTCAGGGAGTTTTTCCTTGCCACTGTCGCTGTCAGCCTTGGCTTGCTCATCAGAGACATTTCATTCATCATTCATTCATCTCATTATTATCTAGACACATTTTTCTCACACACCTCCAAATATTTTCTTTTCTAAAAAATGTTCTTAAATTTTTTATCTCAGCTGCTTTGAGACAATGACCATTGTTAAAAGCGCTATATAAATAAAATTGAATTGAATTGAATCAAACACGTCATCAGAGCAATGATGCTCCAGATGTTTGTAGCTCGGGATACACCCCGGGAAGCACCGCAAGATTTCTGTCGGACAGCTCAGGAAACTTTCCCGAGACCGCTACTCACGAAGCTGGATAGAAAACATGGAGTGGATCTCAGTGTATACGGCCATTACAGAAATATAGTTTGCCAAAAATGTAACTAAATTAAACTTTTTATTTGACATTCACTCAATAATTCTCTCTCAAATAATTCAGTTTTTCATAAAATGTCATATAATGGACAAAGGCTTGGATATTATGTGCATAACAGAAACATGGCATCAGCCCGAGGTCTTTTTAGCACTAAATGAGGCTTGTCCTAGCTACCTGAAGAAAGCCCAGAACACTGGACGTGGTTCCCTTCCTGTGCCTACGTTGTCTTCATTTGAATGCGTCGTATTTAAAAGTAAACAATACTGCTTATTTATCAACCCCTACACCAAACTCAGTGTTTATCTCGGAGATCCAAGATTTTCTTACATTTTTCTGTATCACTTCTTCCAACATTATTCTCGGCTCCCAGAACGGAACTCATTCAGAAGTACTTGTATACTAATAATAGTAAGTTAATAATGTATATCTTAGAGGTTGTAGCGCAGCCACATAAAAGGGGCATTTTTGTAAGGGTGGGTATTAAACTAATGATTGTTTAAATGCGAGAGGGTTCCCCCCGATTGCCAGACGAAGTCGATCATGTAATGGGGTCACATGATCCCGTTTAAAAAGAGACCACGGGGAGAATGAAAAATGGAGAAAATTATGGTTGTTTGGAGCACTGTTTTGTCACCAAAGTTCAAGTTCAAAGGCTTTATTGTCATTTCAACCATATACAGTTAGTACACAGTGAAACGAAACAACGTTCCTCCAGGACCAAGGTGCTACATGCAACATAACTTTACAACATAAATTAACAGAAACACTAAACTAGCTAACTAAGAGGCCAAGTTAGCTGGCTAGCGGAGACAAGACAAGACAGATAGACTAACATAAATTACAACATAAATTTACAAAAACAACTAGCTAAGTAAGACTACAGGTTTTACAGACAACATAAAGTGCATGTGCAAATGTGCAAACAAGAGCAACAACAAAGTGACAGTGCAACGAACACGACATAACATAACAGAATAATATGGTGTTGAGGTCGTGAGAACCTGTAAACATTACTTAAACATTCTTTGAGGTATTAGTGCAAAAAGTAGTCCAGTAATGATTATTGTGCAAAAGAGATAAACAGTGAAGCATTTACAGGTTGGTGTGTACGATAGTTTGGTGGTGTAGGTCAGTGTGTCTGCGCTTGTGTTGATGTGTCAGTCCAGTCCCAATATTTTGAGGTAGTAGAGTTAAGCTGAGTGATAATGTGTGTGTGTGTGTGTGTGTGTGCGTGTGTGTATCAGTCCAGTCCCTTTTTGTTGAGGAGACGGATGGCTTGTGGAAAAAAACTGTTGCACAGTCTTGATGTGAGGCCCGAATGCTTCGGTACCTTTTTCCAGATGGCAGGAGTGTGAAGAGTGTGTGAGAGGGGTGTGTCTGATCAGCCACAATGCTTGTGGCTTTACGGATGCAGTGTGTGGTGTAGATGTCCTCAATAGAGGGGAGAGAGACCCCGATGATCTTCTCCGCTGTCCTCACTATCCGCTGTAGGGTCTTGCGGTCCGATATGGCACAATTCCCGAACCAGGCAGTGATGCAGCCGCTCAGGATGCTCTCAATAGTTCCTCTATAGAAGGTGGTCGGGATCGGTGGTGGAAGCTGGGCCGTCCTCAGTCTTCTCAGAAAGATGAGACGCTGTTGGGCTTTCTTGTGTAGGGAGCTGGTGTTGAGGGACCAGCTGAGGTCCTTCTCTAGGTGGACACCCAGGAATTTGGTGCTTTCAACGATCTCCACAGAGGAGCCGTCGATGCTCAGCGGAGAATGGTCGCCTCGTGTCCTCCTAAAGTCAACAACCATCTCCTTTGTCTTGTCAACATTCAGAGACAGGTTGTTGCCTTTACACCAGACCGTTAGCATCTGCACTTCCTCTCTGACTCGTCGTTCTTGCTAATGAGACCCACCACGGTCGTGTCATCAGCGAACTTAATGATGTGATTCAAACTGTGTGTGGCTACACAGTTGTGAGTCA
The DNA here is from genome assembly GCA_030522415.1 of Channallabes apus. Taxonomy (NCBI): domain Eukaryota; kingdom Metazoa; phylum Chordata; class Actinopteri; order Siluriformes; family Clariidae; genus Channallabes; species Channallabes apus. The sequence goes on from CM060112.1 coordinate 423,499, forward strand.
GCAGTGTGAACAGCAGGGGACTGAGCACACAGCCTTGTGGGGCCCCAGTGCTCAGTGTGGTGGTGGTTCCCAATCCGTACTGACTGAGGCCTTCCGGTCAGAAAGTCCAGGATCCAGTTACAGAGGGAGGTGTTCAGGCCCAACAGGCTCAGCTTCCCGATCAGTTGTTGGGGGATGATAGTGTTGAATGCTGAGCTGAAATCTATGTACAGCATTCGAACGTATGTGTCCTTCTTGTCCAAGTGTGTGAGGGCAAGATGGAGTGTAGTGGAGATGGCGTCGTCCGTTGAGCGGTTAGGACGGTACGCAAATTGCAGTGGGTCCAGTGAGGGGGGCAGCAGGGTCTTGATGTGTCTCATGACAAGCCGCTCGAAGCACTTCATGATGGTGGGTGTAAGTGCAACGGGACGGTAGTCATTGAGACAGGACACAGTAGACTTCTTGGGCACAGGGACGATAGTGGTGGCCTTGAAGCACGTGGGAACGACGGCGCTGCTCAGAGAGATGTTGAAGATGTCGGTGAGAACATCTGCCAGCTGTTCAGCACATTCTCTGAGCACTCTGCCTGGGATGTTGTCTGGTCCAGCAGCTTTACGTGGGTTGTCTCTGTGTAGAGTTTTCCTCACATCAGCTGTAGTGAGACACAGCACCTGGTCGTTCGGAGGAGGGGTGGTCTTCCTCGCCGCCACATCATTCTGCCTGTCGAACCGAGTGTAGAAGTTGTTCAGCGCATCTGGGAGGGAGCCGTCACCGTCACAGGCAGGTGATGTCGTCCTGTAGCGAGTGATGGCTTGTACGCCCATTTACTAACAGAGGATTATCTTGGTAGTTGTTACGACCTGCGAATATATTCCCCCGTAGGATCATCTTGTTTGGATTATACCCGACAGACTCCTTCACAGGGCAGCAACTTTGTTGTTTACAAACCGGTGAGGCCGAGCACACCCACGCTCACACACTCGCAATAAACTGGACTTTGGACTTACGAGATAAGTACTTTAGTAGTTATTGTCTTGTCAGAAGATAATAAGAAGATAAAGATCTCTCGTTGTGTAAACTCAGTTAATAGTTTTGTTAATCAGAGCGTTACGAGGTCTCCACAGTGTGTTAATGATCCAGCTGAAACATGTGAGACGTGAGTGTCTTTCTGTTTCACTGCTATCTAAAGCTCACCATTTCAATGGGTTTAGTTTTCCACGCTGGAACACCCCTATGGTGATTTGCATTTTTCTGGCCAATTCTCCTGGAAAAATAACCCTTTTAACCCACTCATGTTCAGGACATGGCTAGGCTAAGAGCAATGGATGTGGGTTCAAACTGTTTTACAATGGTGTAGCTCATAAAATAAATGATGTAGGTCTAATACTAAGGGAGGATTATGAGTGTGGTGGAAGTGTGGAGAGTGTCTGATAGATTGATGAGTGTAAAACTGGAAGTGGAAGGGGTAATGATAAATTTGCTCCAATGCATACTGTCCACAGGTAGGATGTAATGTGGGAAAAAGAGGATTTCAGGAGTTAGCTAGCCAAAGTGGTAGTGAGTGTCCCAAAAGAAGAGTCCCAGTAAGCTGCTAACCTACAGTATCTTTAGCTCTTAAGAAACAGAAGAACTGGAGATAGTAGCTCCTGTTTTAAATGTTATATCACTAAACAGGTGGGATTGATGATTTCCTGGTGAAATAACACTCTTATATTCACATACACTGGATCGGTTGCTACCGAAAGCCAGTACAAGCTGCAATTAGCAACATTAGCCTCAACGTGTGCCTCACTTCCCGAAAACAAGCTTAAAACTTTAAAATACTAATAGTTACTGCTTCAGCATTCACACCTAAGGTTAATTTTTTTCTCGCAGTTACACACACACACACACACACACACACACACACACACACACACACACGTCAGATGAGATGTAAATAAACTTTAAAATAGACGAAGCTGGACCCGAGCCAAATTAGATTTTTTTAAATGACAAAAGCACGAAAAAGTGAATTTAAAGGAGAAAAATTAAGCAAAAGGTTTTTTGGGTGCATGAACACTCAAGACCCATTTAACGGTATAAAATGAACAAAAAGTGAACTTACACTCATCCCCTTTAATTGTTTTGGTCAAAGCTTCTGGAAATCGATTCTGTTTCTGCCTCAAAAGTGGCGTAGGCACTTTTCAGATCAGTTTGCGTGCATCTGCATTAATAAATGAGGCCTCAGGTGGTTCTGTGTGATCGCTGTCCCACTGATGAATAGACGACATGAAATGACAGCAATTTGGTGTTTTGTGATTAATGATCAAAGAAAACCAGACTGAGGAGAAACGACTGCATCTTCCTACAATAGAGGTCATAAAAATTCTTCAATATAAAACTCGGCACAGGGAGTTTATCAAGCGCGGCACTCACCCTGAGACGGGGAGTCACGTCTACAGATGACGTCAGTGCTATTGTAGTGAAAATAATGGCTCTTACAGTCTTTTTAAAAGTGTTTGATGATCAGTCACTGACAACCAGGACGTGAAAACATACGAAACAAAATCCACACTTCTCTCAATCCAGGCTAATGAATACTGCTAGCTAATGCACTTCATTTAAAGTCTAACCTGGCTATTCCTGATGCTCTCGGCTGTTTATCCGTGTGAGTTTCAGGTAAATCGAGAATAAATGCTGTTTAAAATTCAGTTCTTGGTCTGATTTCATATTTCGAAACAGTGCTGTGGAGTCTGGCGGACCGAGGCTGAGGTGGAGAGAGGGATGATCGAGAGATGAGCAGTGGAGAGGAAGATGAATGGCTAATCAGAGGAAAGCAGACACAGAGGTCGAGTGAGAGAGTTACAGCGAGGCCACGAGCGCAGTCTCCATCAGATCGCCGTAAGTGAGACCGATGAGCAGGAAAGGGACAAGGACAAAGTGGACGAGACTCAAAGTCTGTATCAGACCGTGGAGAGCGCTCAAGCAGAATGACACACAGTGCGGTGCGAGGGGTGAAGTCAGACTCGTTAATATCATTAATACAGTTTACACTGTCACTCTTGGTGATGGATCAGTAATACAGATAACCAGAATATCAGACTTTACAGATCAATCAGTTTAAAGTTAATAAACGTTTTTAGGTATTAAACATTAACACAAGCCGAGCATGGCTTCTTCTTCTTCATGGCAAGATTCTTTCCCAGTCTCCTGCAGAAACATGTTGGGTTCTTCGTGTTCTACTGCTCCCATGTCTCAGTGATTCTCTAACATACAAATGAGTTTCAGACTGTGTGTGTGTGTTTCTCATCTCAACAACATAAATAATTGAGCAGAAATAGAAAGTAGCAGCAGTGAGACAGTCAGTTAAAGCGTCTCTCCGCGCGCCCCTCTCCGTCCTCACGCTCTTTCATAGAGCTGCTGTTAAATCGATAAACTGCGGAGCTACACGAGGAGAAACGCCACAGAGATTCTGCAGTAAAACACTGCGCGCGGTACGAGTGTCGGGATAGCGGGATGCCTCCTGCGGGACTGTGAGACGTTCATGAAAGCTGAAATGATCTGAGGCGGTTTTATCGGCCAATTAAAAGACATTCTCTGTACAGTCAACAGAAATACACGCTTGAATTTATTCACTTCACATTTAAGCACGTAACTGATCTGGAATAAACGTATTTGAACACTAAATAGAAGAAGGAGGTTTATTTGTCATATTGTCACAGTGTGTGTGTGTATATACAGTGGTGTGAAAAACTATTTGCCCCCTCCTGATTTCTTATTCTTTTGCATGTTTGTCACACAAAATGTTTCTGATCATCAAACACATTTAACTATTAGTCAAAGATAACACAAGTAAACACAAAATGCAGTTTTTAAATGAGGGGTTTTATTATTTAGGGAGAAAAAAAATCCAAACCTACATGGCCCTGTGTGAAAAAGTAATTGCCCCCTGAACCTAATAACTGGTTGGGCCACCCTTAGCAGCAATAACTGCAATCAAGCGTTTGCGATAACTTGCAACAAGTCTTTTACAGCGCTCTGGAGGAATTTTGGCCCACTCATCTTTGCAGAATTGTTGTAATTAGAGATGTTCCGTTACCATTTTTTCCCTCCCGATACTGATTCCGATACTTGGGCTCAGGGTATCGGCCGATACCGAGTACCGATCCGATACCTGGGTGTGTATCTGTACTGCGTGTGTGTGTATATATATATATATATATATATATATATATATATATATATATATATACAAACATCAGCTTTTTATATATATATATATATATATATATATATATATATATATATATATATATATACACACACACACATACATACATAATAAATATATAATTTCTTTTTTAAGTAAAATACTACTAGCCCTGTGTAACGGGTTCGACCCTAAGTGCACGGGCGACACCATGAAACACGAACACGAGGCAAGGTCTTACAGGAAAAAGGGTCATTTATTTAGAAAAATGGGTAAGGAAAGGGTTAAAGGCTCTTTGCGGTCTTTTCTCCTTCGGTGGCAGGGATGCGAAGGCGGGCTCTACGCGGAAGTGAAGGTGCCGCGGGAGCTCGCGCAGCTCGTTCACGCGCTCCTCTCGCGGAGATCAAAGGCGCCCCCCCTTTTTAAAGTCTCTGGGGCGCATCACATCGGCCCGCTCTTGTGGCACTGTCTCTCATAAAATCCACCGCGGCGCAAAGTCCAGCTTCCCAACAGTCAGACCCCGAGCTACACTCCCCGCTGTGTTTTATAACGCCGATAGCTCATGGGCCGTTGCCTGATTCTGCGGCCCTGCTACTTCACATACCTAAAGGGGGGGAGGCCGCCTAACTAGTGAGCGAGGAGCGATATCAATTTGGGCACACACCCATCACAGGCGCACACCGTGACACTCTGTAAGTAAGCTAAGCTAGCAAAGCTAGCGGGCATAAATAGGTTATGTTTAGGAAAATGGTATCGGATCGGTACGTGGACTCAAATACTCGCCGATTCTGATGCCAGCTTTTTTTGTGGTATCGGCAGCATTTCCGATACCAGTATCGGAATCGGAACAACCCTAGTTGTAATTCAGCTTTATTTGAGGGTTTTCTAGCATGAACCGCCTTTTTAAGGTCATGCCACAACATCTCAATAGGATTCAGGTCAGGACTTTGACTAGGCCACTCCAAAGTCTTCATTTTGTTTTTCTTCAGCCATTCAGAGGTGGATTTGCTGGTGTGTTTTGGGTCATTGTCCTGCTGCAGCACCCAAGATCGCTTCAGCTTGAGTTGAAGAACAGATGGCCGGACATTCTCCTTAGGATTTTTTGGTAGACAGTAGAATTCATGGTTCCATCTATCACAGCAAGCCTTCCAGGTCCTGAAGCAGCAAAACAACCCCAGACCATCACACTACCACCACCATATTTTACTGTTGGTATGATGTTCTTTTTCTGAAATGCTGTGTTACTTTTACGCCAGATGTAACGGGACACGCACATTCCAAAAAGTCCAACTTTTGTCTCGTCGGTCCACAAGGTATTTTCCCAAAAGTCTTGGCAATCATTGAGATGTTTTTTTAGCAAAATTGAGATGAGTCTTAATGTTCTTTTTGCTTAAAAGTGGTTTGCGCCTTGGAAATCTGCCACGCAGGCCGTTTTTGCCCAGTCTCTTTGTTATGGTGGAGTCGTGAACACTGACCTTAACTGAGGCAAGTGAGGCCTGCAGTTCTTTAGATGTTGTCCTGGGGTCTTTTGTGGCCTCTCGGATGAGTCGTCTCTGCGCTCTTGGGGTAATTTTGGTCGGCCGGCCACTCCTGGGAAGGTTCACCACTGTTCCATGTTTTTGCCATTTGTGGATAATGGCTCTCACTGTGGTTCGCTGGAGTCCCAAAGCTTTAGAAAAGGCTTTATAACCTTTACCAGACTGATAGATCTCAATTACTTTTGTTCTCATTTGTTCCTGAATTTCTTTGGATCTTGGCATGATGTCTAGCTTTTGAGGTGCTTTTGGTCTACTTCTCTGTGTCAGGTAGCTCCTATTGAAGTGATTTCTTGATTGAGACAGGTGTGGCAGTAATCAGGCCTGGGGGTGACTACAGAAATTGAACTCAGGTGTGATAAACCACATTTAAGTTATTTTTTAACAAGGGGGGCAATCACTTTTTCACACAGGGCCATGTAGATTTGGAGTTTTTTTTCTCCCTTAATAACGTAAACCTTCATTTAAAAACTGAATTTTGTGTTCAATTATGTTATCTTTGACTAATAGTTAACGGTTTTTGATGAGCAGAAACATTTAAGTGTGACAAACATGCAAAAGAATAAGAAATCAGGAAGGGGGCAAATAGTTTTTCACACCACTGTATACTGTATATAAATAATGTTTCTAAGCAGAACCTGGTGTGAATATAAAAGATGCTGTGAGGACATCATGTGAGGTTGAGCACAGGCCAAGTTTGATAACTACGCTGACAAAAACAGTCCAGCTACTGCATGCTGTGTTACTCACATGCACAGTTTAGTGAGATTGATTACAGAATAATTAGAGAATGATAAGTAGAGCATGAGTGGAGGCACAAAGTCACATGAACTCCGATCTACTGTACCTGTTCTCATTCAAGTCACATGACCCCATATCGGATACGTAACTGAATATGTAGTAACATCAGATTTGTGCATAGAGGCCCTTAAAAAATCTGATCTGTCACATTAGTCTGGTGATGTGAATGTAGCCTTTTTATCCAGGTTAAAATATTAGAATGCCTTTAATACCTTTAATGCAAAATTGCTTGGCATCTGAATGTGAAGTATCAGCTTTAGTCTAAAGCAAACTTCTGCATTATAAGTTATTTTGTAATACATTTCTTGTAAATAATGAGGATTATTTTGCTATTTTAACCTCTGGCATAGTGGATAAGTAATGACATTTAAAGGAGACATACAGTCTCAATTTTGCATAGGTTAATATGATTCTTTAGGGTCCTAATGAAAAGTTTGTAATATACTTTAATTAAAAATTTTCAATTGTTGTGTAAAAAAAACATTACTTTTACCTGGTAAAAAGTAGCTCTGTTCTCAGCAACCTGTTTCAGTACATGCTCCTTTAAATGTTAATGACCTCTACTGAACCCGCCCCCCAGTTCTGTGGGGCGTGTCTTCACAATACAAGTGGGGTATAGCTTTGACAACAGTTAAAAATATTTAAAAAACAGTTAAAAATAATTTTACATGATGTTAGAATTATTTTATATATAAAGGAGTTATTTCTACTCTCTTGCTCTCTTCCTCATAGATCTGATATTAACGTGTTAAATCTTCCCTGCTGCTTATCTTCCTGTCTCCTCTTGCATCTGTTCATTCATGCTCACCTTCCCATACTCTGTCTCTCTCTCTCTCTCTCTCTCTCTCTCTGTCTCCTTCCACCTATCTTCCTCTCCTTTGATTCAAATTCAAATTTTATTTGTCACATACACAGTCATACACAGTATGATATGCAGTGAAATGCTTATACGACAGCCAGTGACCTTAAAAAGAAAATAAAAGCTTATACGTAAGGAATAAATATCAATAAAAAGAAATAAATTTAACTAGTAAAATAGTTGTACAAATATACAATGTACAAATGAGGGCATAATAAAAATCTTACAAAATATAGGGGAAATATATATATATATATATATATATATATATATATATATATATTTTTTTTTTTTTTTTTTTATTATTATTATATATATATATATATATATATATATATTTCCCCTATATTTTGTAAGATTTTTATTACGCCCTCATATATATATATATATATATATAGTTATATATGTATATAAAATTTTACATGTGAATCTGGTTGTAAAACTTTTTTGACTTCCCAGACCGGGAATCGAACTTGAGTTGCTGCGCTGAGAGCGCCGTATCCTAACCACTAGACCACGGAGGATTAATGGCTGCTGCTTGGAAATGCCGGCTATTCAACCCGCGACCTTATACACGCGAAGCATTGTTTTTTTCGGGATCTCACCAGGACATTTACAATGGTTCATTTGTAGTAACATATGTCTATAGCACAGGCGTTTAGTCAAACATATTTATACCAATCTTTTGCTGTTAATAAACAGAGACCTTTCTGACAGACAACGTGTGTGTGTGTGTGTCTGTGTGTGAATGAGTCATATAGATGCGGGGAATAGGACATCATACACGCGAAGCATTGTGTGTGTGTGTGTGTGTGTGTGTGTTTGACTGAGTCTCTCCTGGTGTCAGAAAAGCTTATCGAAGCATAGCGCACTCGCCTCGTTACTAAACGAACTTTAGAAAAACTTTATAAATATGTAGTGCAAAAAAAAGCGTGTACCTTAAGCAGGAATCGAACCCGGGTCTCCCACGTGAAAGCGCCAAATCCTAACCACTAGACCACCACAATACTGCAACACACTGCACACCACACTCATGTAGGCGCCATTTTGCTCCAGTGTAGAAAAACAATGGCCGACGGCTCTTTTTTCACTCGGGGCGGGTCTTTGCTAAAACACCGCGTTAAACCCTCCTTGTCAATCAACTATAGTAGGAGCGGCCTCTGTCGGTGTGACTTCACACCAACAGGCTTTTGAAAACGGGCTGATTTCAGAAGGGGCATCTTATATTATTAAATTAAAAGAAAATCGCTGGGCGGCTCTTTATCATTGTAGAGTGGTTGTGTACACACTCTCCTAACACACAATGCAGTCCAAACAGCGGTCCATGTAGCACCGTAGGTGCCCTTTAAATATACAAGTCTCTCAGAGTCACTTTGAGTGAGATCCTATGATTAAAAGAAAATAAGATTTATTTCTGTGTATTTGTTTCCCTGACACTTCAGGGTTCTGTAGAACTCTCATTAGCACAGGCTTTACTGTATTTAGTGTATGCATTGTGTATAGGAGCAGTGATGCGCCTCATGGGAATATATATATATAAAATTAAAAAATTAAACACTAGATACACCACAACACTCAAGCAGCACGGTGGAATCTGTTGTGATCAGTGGCGGCTGCTCTAAGACTACAAGGGAAGCTCCGCCTCCTCTACTATGTCAGTAAATAAATGCTCACATATAAAAGTGCGCTAGAACGCGTTCAAGTTCATGACTAGCTCGTTCAGAATCAGGTATTTATTGTAGATTGTTTGACGCGATTTTCTTGTCATACATTTCCGTGCAGCACAGCGCGTTAAACCCTCCTGAAGCCCAGCTTCACTGGAGCTCTATGCGCAGCACAGAGGAGCTTTTTCACTGCAGAAAAGCTGGACGGTAATTGGATAAATGCACCACAATCGTCACTTCCAGGGAAGCTGAGCTTCTCTGTGAGTGAATGGAGCAGTGGGCGGGACAGGACTCTGGGATGCTGCATGATGATTGGAGGAGCTGTTTAAAGAGCGGAACCCCTTTTTTGATTGACAGCATGTCTTAATTCAATTCAATTCAATTCAATTCAGTTTTATTTGTATAGCGCTTTTAACAATTGACATTGTCTCAAAACAGCTTTACACAATCAAAAGAATTATTTAAGTTTGTATGGAATGTGAATGTGTATGAATCAAAATGTTCAGATAGTCCCTGGTGAGCAAGCCCGAGGGCGACAGTGGCAAGGAAAAACTCCCTGAGATGGTAATAGGAAGAAACCTTGAGAGGAACCAGACTCGACAGGGAACCCATCCTCATCTGGGTGAAACAGATAGCAGGAAATGATCTGCATTTATACAGTGTTAAGTGTTAGGTTCAGCTATAATAGTTGATGTTAATTGATGTTATAATAGTTGATGTAAAATGGAGTCCAGTAATTATTCGAGACTCAGATAGACTTGTAGAAAGTTCCAGTCCTGAACTATCGAATTGTCAAGTCCTCAGAGAAACAGCTGACAACACCAGTCGAGGCCAGAACCATCTTCTAAGTAGATAGAATCATCCCCAGACACCAGGCACATCCTAAAGAGACACACGGGGCATCCATGCGATGAGACCTCCAACCAGAAACCGGGCACCAGGATGGACCAGACAGGTCCGGAGGGCAGAGGGAGTCTGGATCACTGGCAGCTCAGGAACCACATGTGTAGCTCGACAGAGAGAGAGAGAGAAAGAGTGAAAGGGGGAGACAGGGGGAGAGAGGAAAGAGAAAGAGGGGGAGGAAGAGAAGAGGAGGAGAAATTGCAATTAGGTATGGTCACAGTCACAATGTCTAATGTGAATGTATATTTACTGTAGAGTGCAAGCAGGGACTCCGGCAGGACTAACTATGACAGCATAACTAAAGGGAGAGCCAGAAGGAAACACAAACATGAGGGCTCCCTGAGATGTAAAGCAAACAATCACCTCACCGTCAACAAACCTGAGTGATCAAATGAGACTGAGGAAGACAGCATCTAAAACATACCAGTTCACCATGATACTCTACGTCCATGAGTCCCCCAGATCTGCTCCTTTACCTTATGGCAAATCTATTTATAAAAATGCTTGGCTAAATAAATAGGTTTTTAGCCTAGACTTAAACACTGAGACTGTGTCTGAGTCCCGAACACTATTTGGAAGACTATTCCATAATTTTGGGGCTTTGTAATAAAAAGCTCTGCCCCCAGCTGTAGTTTTCATAATACGCGGTACTGATAAGCAGCCTGCATCCTTTGACCGAAGTAGGCGTGGCGGATCGTAAGACACTAGCAGTTCGCTCAGATACTGCGGGGCGAGACCATTTAATGCTTTATATGTCAAGAGTAGTATTTTAAAATCAATGCGAAATTTCACAGGGAGCCAATGCAGTGAAGATAGGATAGGGGTGATGTGCTCATATCTTCTGGTTCTAGTGAGGACTCTCGCTGCTGCATTCTGGACTAGCTGAAGCTTGTTTATGCACCTAACTGAACAACCAGACAGTAAGGCATTACAATAGTCCAACCTAGAAGTGATAAAAGCATGAACTAGTTTTTCTGCATCGTTTAGCGACAATATATTTCTTATTTTGGCGATATTTCTGAGGTGAAAGAATGCTATCCTGGTGATATTATCTACATGAGCTTCAAATGAAAGGCTGGAATCTATAATCACGCCGAGGTCTTTTACTGTTGCACTTGACGGAACAGAAAGGCCATCTAAAGTTACGGTGTGATCTAAGATTTTACTTCTAGCTGTATGCGGTCCTATGACTAGAACTTCTGTCTTATCCGGATTAAGCAGAAGGAAGTTAATTAGCATCCAATTTCTTATGTCCTGCACACATTGCTCAACTTTATTAAGATGGTTTTTCTCATCAGGTTTTGTTGAGACGTATAGCTGTGTGTCGTCAGCATAACAATGAAAACTAATACCATGCTTACGGATTATGTTGCCCAGAGGAAGCATGTAAAGGGAAAAAAGCAGTGGGCCTAAAACTGAACCCTGCGGAACGCCAAACTCCACTAGAGAACATGCAGAATAATCACCATTTAAGTCTACATACTGATAACGATCGGTCAAATAGGATCTGAGCCAGGAGAGGGCTGTACCCATAATTCCTACTACATTTTCTAATCTGTGAAGAAGAATAGCATGATCAATAGTGTCAAAAGCTGCACTGAGGTCGAGTAATACAAGCATAGTTACACAACCCTGATCAGAGGCCAATAGGAGGTCATTTACTACTTTAACGAGTGCTGTTTCTGTGCTGTGATGAGGCCTAAATCCTGACTGATACAGTTCATGTATGCCATTTCTATGTAGATATGAGCATAGCTGCTCCGCTACTATCTTTTCCAGAATCTTAGAGATAAAGGGGAGGTTTGATATTGGCCTGTAATTGGACAGCTGACAGGGGTCGAGGTCAGGTTTCTTAATTATTGGTTTAATAACTGCTACTTTAAAAGATTTTGGAACATAACCAATGCTGAGTGAGGAATTAATTATTCTCAACAGCGGTTCTGTTATTACTGGTACTATCTGTTTAAGAAAATGTGTCGGTATAGGATCTAATATACAGGTTGATGAATTTGCAGAAGAGATGAGTGAAATTAGTTCATTCTCTTCAAGAGGAGTAAAGTCTTCTAGGTTTGAATCTGACATGGCTAGGTTAACATCTGTATCAATTACACTGTTTGGTTTCAAAGTCTCAATTTTATGCCTAATATTTACAATTTTATTATTAAAAAAGTTCATGAAGTCCTCACTATTGCATGATGTTGTTGTGGAGATTTCTGTAGTGGTCTTATTTCTGGTTAATTTGGCTACGGTATTAAATAAAAATCTAGGATTATTTTTATTTTCTTCTATAAGAGTGGAGAGATACGTTGATCTAGCTACACTAAGAGCTTTCCTATAGTTCAGGATGCTCTCTTTCCATGCTATTTGAAATACCAATAATTTAGTTTGACGCCATTTACGCTCTAATTTCCGAGCAGTCTGTTTTAAAGTGCGCGTGTGATCGTTATACCAGGGAGCGAGTTTCTTATCTCTAATAATTTTTCTTTTAGCTGGAGCTACATTATCTAAGGTACAACGAAGTGTCGACTCTAAATATTCAGTCGCCTGATCAAGTTCTGTGGGGTCAGACGGTGGCCTAATCAAAGTTGGTAACTGTGGGAGATTGCTGATAAAACTCTGTGTGGTAGTTGATGTGAATGTACGTTTAATACGGTAGCGCGGTGCTGTGCGTACATTATCACTGTGACACACTTGAATGGAGACAAGATAGTGATCTGAGATAATTTCAGACAGTGGAATTGTGAATACATTTCTTATACTTAATCCGAAGAATATTACTAAATCTAAAGTGTGACCTGCTTTATGAGTGGGTCCTACTACACACTGATTTACGCCTACGGAGTCCAGTATGGATATAAATGCTGTTCTCAGAGGGTCTTCTGGATTCTCAAAATGAATGTTAAAATCTCCAGCAATTAACACTTTGTCTACAGAAACGACCAGGTCTGAGATGAAATCCGCAAATTCACTAAGAAATTCAGAATACGGCCCTGGAGGTCTGTAAATTATAATTAGTGGAATCGACTGAGCTGATTTAATATACTTAAGTATACTTATGTTACTATAAAGAATTTCAAATGAGTTAAATTTGTGTCCGTGTTTTTGTACGATAGACAGATTATCATTATGAATAACTGTGACGCCTCCTCCTCTACCAGTTAACCGAGGCTGGTGTATGTAGCTGTATCCAGGAGGACTAGCTTCATTTAGAGCTACATACTCGTCCTGTTTAACCCATGTTTCAGTTAAACAGAGTATATCAAACGCCTGATCTGTGATAATTTCATTAACAATAACTGCTTTTGATGCGAGAGATCTAATATTTAACAATCCTATCTTCAGATCAGAGGTGTGCCTCAGTATAGAGTCTCCTATAACCAGAGCTCTTTCAGGTTTCTCAGCGGGTGCAGCACTGAGGAGAGCAAACCTGTTGGACATGTGACGCGCAGAGGAGGTGTGCTCCGGTGGGCTAGCCTTAGCGTTAGCTTTGGCTGAACGAGTATGCCGCCGAGTCGTCACCCACTCACCCCGCTGTGAGGGCTCTAATGCCGGAGTCGGGGGCTGTTTATCTCTGCCTGTGGCACCCAGACTGTCCGCTACAGGAATAACGCTGCTCTCGCACTCTCTAACCCTCTCTAAAGTCTGGATGCGCTCCTCTAACGCTGAAATCTTCTCCGTCAGAGTGCTCACTAACACACACCTATCACAAATAAAGTTATCACTAATGACGGAGGAAGAATGTCTAAACATCCTGCACTCTACACACTGAACAAGCTGAACGGTAGACATGATAACGTACCTCTGTGTCGGAATTTTTGTTGTTTGGAGATGAGGAAACTCGCCAAGAGGAAATGTCTTAAGTATACATCAGCGCTACAGAGGTTCGAGTTCAGTCCCATGCGGATTTGCAGGTGAAGTGGTACGACGAACTGCTGAACTCTGTATTGTTTGCTGGTGATAAAAACCATTTTTGTTTATACAAATCATTCTTTAAATGATAGAAAAAAAACATATTATAGTGTTCTTGACTTTGCTCCTTGTTTCAGCATTGTAAAGTTAGTTCGTTCATTTAATTAAAGTAGCTCGTGGAAGGAGAAACTAGCCAGCTAGCAAGCTGTGCATAATGGCAGACGGTGCTAATATTGTTGACCTGCTTTTGGCAAAACCATTTAGTAGTCTTCCTTACGAGGAGAGACTCAGAATTAAAGGGTAGGGCAGACCAATGCCCAAGATTGATCTGGTGCAAAAATCAGGAAAAAAATAACAGGTCTTTTCAGCTCTCCTGGTATGACAAGGTGAACTGGCTGACTGGAAATGCTGTGACAAAGAAAATGTACTGTTGGCCATGCCTCTTGATGAAATCTTCTCAGGGAGTGGAATGTGTTTGGTCAAACTTGGGCTTTGGGGATCTGGGTAACAGGGCATACAAAAGTCATGAAAAGTGCAAAGAACATGGACGTTCATGTGCAAGGTTAAGTTGGCTGGGCAGACTCAGTTTTGAACATGCAATCAGCGAAGGACTTCGCATTCAGGTGGCAAAACATAATGAAACAGTAAAAAAAAAAACAGGGCCTTCCTAAACCGTCTAATTGATGTGACTTCCTTGCTTGGCCGTCAGGAGCTGGCATTCAGGGGGCATGATGAGAGTAGTGAATCAGCAAATAAGGGGAATTACAGGGAATTTACAGAAACATTAGCTAAATATGACTCTGTCTTGGCCACACAATTTCAGTCATCAGCTGTGTTTTCTGGGATGTCCCACTCAATCCAAAATGACTTGATCTCTGCTCTCGCAGCCACTGTTTCTTATCATATAAAAGGTGAAATTCAGACTGCTCCTTTTTTTGCATGGCAGGTGGATGAAGCAACTGACATATCTTGCCATGCCCAACTGTCTGTCTATGTGGATAGTGCAGGTAAAATTCAAGAGTGCTTCATTGGATTTTTGGATGTGTCAGGGAGTCGAGATTCTCAGTCTGTGTTTGAAGATTTAAACGAGAACATGCAGGGCTATAGTTTTAGAGAAAAACTTGTGGCACAAACCTACGATGGGGCTGCTGTCTTTGCTTCATCTCTCAATGGCCTACAGGCCAAAGTTAAAGTAATAGCCCCTAGTGCAGTGTTTGTGCATTGCTATGCATACAGACCGAACCTCGTGTTGTCCCAGGGTGCTAAATGCTTGCCTGAGTCAAGAATATTTTTTGCATCTCTCTCTAGGTTCACAACATTTTTTTCAAAGTCCACAAAAAGGATGTCTTTTCTTGAGTCTGCAGGGTATTCAAGATTGCCCAGAAATGCTCCTACTGAAAGGAATTTCACATCACGGCTAGTGAGCACTGTGGCAAACAATTATGATGGCCTCCTGCAGACATTTGACAAGATTACCCAGGATGAGAGCATGGATGATGACACATTAGCTGCTGCCAAAGGCTTCATAATGAAACTGGAGGATTTTGAGTTTGTGTTCATGTTGTACACATACAGTATGAACAAATATTCTCTGAGACAGATGTTGTTTTTGATATTGTCCAGCTATGGATGTTCTTTACTGCAAAAAAAAAAGCATTGGGTCTCTCCTTGCTTTTTCAAGGAGAAGAGGTCAGAGGAGGCTTATCAAGCAGTTTATTCAAAAGCAGCAAATCTCACATCAGACCCTTGAGATGAACCTATTAGAAAGCGCCGTCTGTCACAATTACAGGATCCCCAGGACCACTACAGAAATTTGTACATGGCCATCCTAGACAATCTCATGGAGCAGATTTCTCAGGGTTTTTCAAATTTGGAAAGCAATTATTCATTCATTCATTCATTTTCTATACCGCTTAATCCTGTGTTCAGGGTCGCAGGGGACCTGGAGCCTATCCCAGAAGACTTCGGGCACTAGGCAGGGTACACCCTGGACAGGGTGCCAATCCATCGCAGGGCACACACACATACACACACTCACACACTACGGGCAATTTAGGAACGCCAGTCAGCCTAACCTGCATATCTTTGGACTGTGGGAGGAAACCGGAGTACCCGGAGGAAACCCACCAAGCACGGGGAGAACATGCAAACTCCATGCACACAGAGACAGGAATCGAGCCTGGCCGGGGAATCGAACCCAGACCCTGGAGGTGCAAGGCGACAGTGCTAACCACTACACCACCGTGCCGCCGGAAAACAATTAGCTTCTTAGAATTAGTCAATCCAGGGAAATTTAAAGAAATGAGACAAGTGTTTCCAGAGGAGGCATTTGAAAGTGTGCTGAAAAATTATGGCTTTTTCTTTGACTCAGGGAGACTGAGATCTGAACTTCAAGTAGTATATTCCGATCATGACCTACAGGGGAGCAGGGGTAAGCTGTGTGATTTCTTGGGTTTTTTTAAAGACATGGAGTTGGATAGTGCAATGCCTCAGTTATACAAGCTGTTGTCGTTAGTGGCAACAATTGGCGCTACATCAGCAGGTGTAGAGAGGAGCTTCTCCTGATTAAAACGGGTCAAGTCTTACAACCGCAACATGATGGGCCAAGATCATTTGAGCAACCTTGCTCTCCTGGCCATTGAGAGGAAACTGGATAAGTCCCTGGAACTGACGGCCAATTGGTACGACAGGGTCACAGACCATTTTCTGCAAAAGGAACGGAGGGCAGAATTTACATACAAATAACAATGAATTTTATGATGAAGGCCTAATATGAGCTTCCCCTGTTTCAAAAGCTAGCAGCCGCCACTGGTTGTGATCACTATGCCTGGTTATATTCACTGCATACTTTACTATGATACAAGATGGTATCAAAACTTTTTGAGACTAGTTTTGTAACATGCCAACAGATAGCAAGCCCTCGGGCTTGCTCACCAGGGACTATCTGAACATTTTGATTCATACACATTCACATTCCATACAAACTTAAATAATTCTTTTGATTGTGTAAAGCTGTTTTGAGACAATGTCAATTGTTAAAAGCGCTATACAAATAAAACTGAATTGAATTGAATTGAATAGCAGCACAAGCATTACGACGTCTGCTATTTCATCATAAACAGCGAACGTGAAATTCTGCATGGAATAGGGAAAATCTACCACAGAGACGTTTAACATGATTCTGCAAGTTTATGGCAATGCTGCAACAAGTTGTTCAAGGTGTTTTGAGTGGCATGTGCTCTTCAAGAGCGAAAGAATAACACTGTCAGTTATATCAGCCCCAGAGTTCTGAAGGCCTGTTCTTACCAGCCATGTCGATTTGACAGCACCTGTTTAACCTCAGGCTAACTCAGGCGACTGAATATTTAGAGTCGACACTTCGTTGTACCTTAGATAATGTAGCTCCAGCTAAAAGAAAAATTATTAGAGATAAGAAACTCGCTCCCTGGTATAACGATCACATGCGCACTTTAAAACAGACCGCTCGGAAATTAGAGCGTAAATGGCGTCAAACTAAATTGTTAGTATTTCAAATAGCATGGAAAGAGAGCATCCTGAACTATAGGTAAGCTCTTAGTGTAGCTAGATCAACGTATCTCTGCACTCTTATAGAAGAAAATAAAAATAATCCTAGATTTTTATTTAATACCGTAGCCAAATTAACCAGAAATAAGACCACTACAGAAATCTCCAAAACAACATCATGCAATAGTGAGGACTTCATGAACTTTTTTAATAATAAAATTGTAAATATCAGGCATAAAATTCAGGCTTTGAAACCGAACAATGTAATTGATACAGATGTTAACCTAGCCATGTCAGATTCAAACCTAGAATACTTTACTCCCCTCGAAGAGAATGAACTAATTTCACTCATCTCTTCTGCAAATTCATCAACCTGTATATTAGATCCTATACCGACACATTTTCTTAAACAGATAGTACCAGTAATAACAGAACCGCTGTTGAGAATAATTAATTCCTCACTCAGCATTGGTTATGTTCCAAAATCTTTTAAATTAGCAGTTATCAAACCAATAATTAAGAAACCTGACCTCGACCCCTGTCAGCTGTAACTTTAGATGGCCTTTCTGTTCCATCAAGTGCAACAGTAAAAGACCTCGGTGTGATTATAGATCCCAGCCTTTCATTTGAAGCTCATGTAGATAATATCACTAGGATAGCATTCTTTCACCTCAGAAATATTGCCAAGATAAGAAATATATTGTCGCTAAACGATGCAGAAAAACTAGTTCATGCTTTTATCACTTCTAGGTTGGACTATTGTAATGCCTTACTGTCTGGTTGTTCTGTTAGGTGCATAAACAAGCTTCAGCTAGTCCAGAATGCAGCAGCGAGAGTCCTCACTAGAACCAGAAGATATGAGCACATCACCCCTATCCTATCTTCACTACATTGGCTCCCTGTGAAATTTCGCATTGATTTTAAAATACTACTCTTGACATATAAAGCATTAAATGGTCTCGCGCCGCAGTATCTGACCGAACTGCTAGTGTCTTACGATCCGCCACGCCTACTTCGGTCAAAGGATGCAGGCTGCTTGTCAGTACCGCGTATTATGAAAACTACAGCTGGGGGCAGAGATTTTTCTTACAAAGCCCCAAAATTATGGAATAGTCTTCCAAATAGTGTTCGGGACTCAGTCTCAGTGTTTAAGTCTAGGCTAAAAACCTATTTATTTAGCCAAGCATTTTTATAAATAGATTTGCCATAAGGTAAAGGAGCAGATCTGGGGGACTCATGGACGTAGAGTATTATGGTGAACTGGTATGTTTAGATGCTGTCTTCCTCACTCTCATTTGATCACTCAGGTTTGTTGACGGTGAGGTGATTGTTTGCTTTACATCTCAGTTCCCCCTCATGTTTGTGTTTCCTTCTGGCTCTCCCTTTTAGTTATGCTGTCATAGTTAGTCCTGCCGGAGTCCCTGCTTGCACTCTACAGTAAATATACATTCACATTATACATTGTGACTGTGACCATACCTAACTGCCATCTCTCCTCTTCTTCTCTTTCTCCCCCTCTTTCTCTTTCCTCTCTCCCCCTGTCTCCCCCTTTCACTCTTTCTCTCTCTCTCTCTGTCGAGCTACACATGTGGTTCCTGAGCTGCCAGTGATCCAGACTCCCTCTGCCCTCCGGACCTGTCTGATCCATCCTGGTGCGCCGTTTCTGGTTGGAGGTCTCGTCGCATGGATGCCCCGTGTGTCTCCTTAGTATGCGTCTGGTGTCTGGGGATGATTCTATCTACTTAGAAGGTGGTCCTGGCCTCGACGGGTGTTGTCAGCTGTTTCTTTGAGGACTTGACAATTCGATAGTTCAGGACTGGAACTTTCTACAAGTCTATCTGAGTCTCCAATAACTACTGGACTCCATTTTAACATCAATTAACATCACCTATTATAGCTGAACCTAACACTTAACACTGTATAAATGCAGATAATTCCCTGCTATCTGTTTCACCCAGATGAGGATGGGTTCCCTGTTGAGTCTGGTTCCTCTCAAGGTTTCTTCCTATTACCATCTCAGGGAGTTTTTCCTTGCCACTGTAGCCCTCGGGCTTGCTCACCAGGGACTATCTGAACATATTGATTCATACACATTCATATTCCATACAAACTTAAATAATTCTTTTGATTGTGTAAAGCTGTTTTGAGACAATGTCAATTGTTAAAAGCGCTATACAAATAAAACTGAATTGAATTGAATTAACTCAGGAGAAGGTTCCCACTCTATTGACGACATCCTACGTTGTTCCAAAAATCATCTCCATCCACCCTAAAAGACTTTAAGATGCCCTTACATCCCATATGATGAAAGTTTTGGAGAGGATGATGCTGGCTCATCTGAGACCTCCGGTTAGCACATTCCTAGACCCATTGCAATTTGCCTACCACCTCAGGTCGGTGTGGACAAATTGAAGAGAAACAATATGGATTCCGTTCCCAAATTAACCATAGTGTGTGTGTGTATGTGTGTGTGCTCTGCGATGGATTGGCACGCTGTCCAGGGTGTACCCTGCCTCGTGCCCAGAGTCTCCTGGGATATGCTCCAGGTCCCGCGACCCTAAATACAGGATAAAGCGGTATAGAAGATGAATGAATGAATGAACAATATGGATTCCACTCTGGTCGAGAAACAGCGGAGCAGCTTTTTACTTTTGCAGGAATCCTGGAGGGGTCTTGGGAATATGCCCATCCAATCTACATGTGTTTTTATGGATTTGGAGAAGGCATATGATCAGGTCCCCTGGGATTTTCTGTGGGAGGTACTGCAGGAGTATGGGGTGAGGGGGTCATTTCTCAGGGCTATTCAATCCCTTTAGACCCAAAGTGAGAGCTGTCTTCGGATTGTTGGCAGTAAGTCCAAATGGGCCAGGGGTAGCTCAGTGGTTAAGGCATTGGACTACGGTTGGACTACGGTTTGAAAGATCCCAGGTTCAAACCCCACAACCACCAAGTTGCCATTGTTGGGCCCTTGAGCAAGGCCCTTAACCCTCAACTGCTCAGATGTGTAATGAGAGAAAAATGTAAGTCGCTCTGGATAAGAGCGTTTGCCAAATGCCTAAATGTAAGTCAGACTTCCTATGGCTGTGCTCTGTCACCAATCCTGTTTGTGATTTTCATGACCAGGATATCAAGGCACAACCATGGACGAGAGGGTATCCAATTGGTGGGCTAGGGAGCGAGTCGTTATCCCAAGTGAAGGAGTTTAAGTTGTAGCACAGCCACATTAAGCACTGTTATAGGGTGAAAGTAAGCCGTCACAATGATAAAATAAGCTGCAGCGCCTTATTGATCGTGCCCGGGAGGGTTTGAATTGCCTACCGACGGTGGTGCACTGGTTCCCACTCAAGCTCTCACCAGAGTCAACAGCCAGACATTTTACGCACATACTGCTTTAATTTGTATATATTTTTTAAATATTGTTTTCTTTGTTTGTTTTGATGCACGTTTTGTTTAGTTTTTTTGTATAATACACTTTGGTTTATTGTGAATTGATCATTGTGGTGTCTTTCTTGTTCATGGGTTTTAAAGCATCTCCGACACCAAGATTTTGTGAGATTCACCAAGATTCACCAAGTCTCTAGTTTCAGGAAACTCAGTTTATTTAAATAATCTGATCGTTACAAAGTATCTCCGGGTCTTGTTTATGAGTGATGGAATATTGGAACGTGAGTTTGGCCGGAGAATCGGAGCAGTGGGGGGGGGGCGGTATTGCAATTGCTTTACTCCATTGTTGTGACGAAAAGAGAGTTGAGCCAGAAGGCAAGACTCTAAATCTAACGGTCGATCTTTGTTTCCACTCACACCTATGATCATGAGCGTTGGGTCATGACCGAAAGGACAAGATGGCATATACAGTGGTGTGAAAAACTATTTGCCCCCTTCCTGATTTCTTATTCTTTTGCATGTTTGTCACACTTAAATGTTTCTGCTCATCAAAAACCGTTAACTATTAGTCAAAGATAACATAATTGAACACAAAATGCAGTTTTTAAATGAAGGTTTACGTTATTAAGGGAGAAAAAAACCTCCAAATCTACATGGCCCTGTGTGAAAAAGTGATTGCCCCCCTTGTTAAAAAATAACTTAACTGTGGTTTATCACACCTGAGTTCAATTTCTGTAGTCACCCCCAGGCCTGATTACTGCCACACCTGTTTCAATCAAGAAATCACTTAAATAGGAGCTACCTGACACAGAGAAGTAGACCAAAAGCACCTCAAAAGCTAGACATCATGCCAAGATCCAAAGAAATTCAGGAACAAATGAGAACAAAAGTAATTGAGATCTATCAGTCTGGTAAAGGTTATAAAGCCATTTCTAAAGCTTTGGGACTCCAGCGAACCACAGTGAGAGCCATTATCCACAAATGGCAAAAACATGGAACAGTGGTGAACCTTCCCAGGAGTGGCCGGCCGACCAAAATTACAGAGACAACTCATCCGAGAGGCCACAAAAGACCCCAGGACAACATCTAAAGAACTGCAGGTCTCACTTGCCTCAATTAAGGTCAGTGTTCACGACTCCACCATAAGAAAGAGACTGGGCAAAAACGGCCTGCATGGCAGATTTCCAAGGCGCAAACCACTTTTAAGTAAAAAGAACATTAAGGCTCGTCTCAATTTTGCTAAAAAACATCTCAATGATTGCCAAGACGTTTGGAAAAATACCTTGTGGACCGACGAGACAAAAGTTGAACTTTTTGGAAGGTGCGTGTCCCGTTACATCTGGCGTAAAAGTAACACAGCATTTCAGAAAAAGAACATCATACTAACAGTAAAATATGGTGGTGGTAGTGTGATGGTCTGGGGTTGTTTAGCTGCTTCAGGACCTGGAAGGCTTGCTGTGATAGATGGAACCATGAATTCTACTCCAGAGCGCTCCAGAGGCCAAAATTCCTCCAGAGCGCTGTAAAAGACTCGTTGCAAGTTATCGCAAACGCTTGATTGCAGTTATTGCTGCTAAGGGTGGCCCAACCAGTTATTAGGTTCAGAGGGCAATTACTTTTTCACACAGGGCTATGTAGGTTTGGATTTTTTTTCTCCCTAAATAATAAAACCCCTCATTTAAAAACTGCATTTTGTGTTTACTTGTGTTATCTTTGACTAATAGTTAAATGTGTTT
The DNA here is from genome assembly GCA_030522415.1 of Channallabes apus. Classification (NCBI taxonomy): domain Eukaryota; kingdom Metazoa; phylum Chordata; class Actinopteri; order Siluriformes; family Clariidae; genus Channallabes; species Channallabes apus. The sequence goes on from CM060112.1 coordinate 445,986, forward strand.
GATGATCAGAAACATTTTGTGTGACAAACATGCAAAAGAATAAGAAATCAGGAAGGGGGCAAATAGTTTTTCACACCACTGTACAAGTGCCTGAAAAGTATACAGTGGAAGCTCGGATTACGAGTAACGCGGTTTACGAGTGTTCCGCAAGACGAGCAAAGATTTTTAATAAATTTTGTCTTGAAAAACGAGCATTATCTTGGTTTACGAGGACCGAGTATCATGTATCACGCATACACTTCTTGTTTTGACACCGAGCGTCACGTCATCACAACTGAGCCAACAGTTCTCTCTCTTGCACTGCGGAATTGTAGGTAATTGTCGCCCCTGCTGGGTGAGCAAGCACTAAGACCCAGCAGGGGAGACGATAGGTAGGTCTCCCCTGCTGGGTCTTAGTGCTTGCAGAGTTTCTGAGTGTGCCTGTGTGTGTGTGTGTGTGTGTGTGTGTGTAATGCAGAGAGTGTGTGTGTTTGTTTGGGAATCTGAGGAGGGGGAGAGGATGGGGGCTGTAAAGGTGTGTGTGTGTGTGTGTGTGTGTGTGTGTGTGTGTGTGTGAGTGCGCTCATTCACTTACAACAACACACACACACGCACACACACACACACACTTTACAGCCTCCCCTCCTCTCAGGTTCCCAAACAAACACACAGAAACTCTGCTCTGTTGTGATAAGGTGCTGGTTAATTGTTTTTTTTTGTTTGTTTTTGTTGTTGTTTTACTTTACAGCAGTGATTCCGTTAGTATGCGCTTACGCGAGTGTGACTAGCGATGTTCCTTGCTAATTTTTAAATGGTTAATTTTTAAACAGTTTTAAAAACAGTCTCTCACACACACAGCGCCTGCGTGCACAAATGGAAACACCTATCCGTCTGGATTTATTTTTAAGTTTTTTTTAAAGGTAAAGTGCAGGTTAATTAGCTTTATTTTTACTTTATATTTTGTGTTAATTATTTTTATGTTTTTATTTTTTGGGGCTGTAGAACGAATAATTTGAGTTTCCATTATTTCTTATGGGAAAATGAAATTTAGTTTACGAGTGTTTTGGAATACGAGCCGCTTCCGGAACGCATTATGCTCGTAATCCGAGGTTCCACTGTAGCTGGCTTTCTCTTAGAGATAGAATAAGAAGCTTAGTCATCCGTGAGAAACTCAGAGTAGAGCCGCTGCTCCTTTGCGTGAAAAGGAATCAGCTGAAGTGGTTCGGGCATCTAGTAAATATGTCACCAGGATGCCTCCCTAGCTGCTTTGCGACAATGTAAATTGTTAAAAGCACAATACAAATAAAATGGAATTTAATTGTTCTTGGCACGTTCAGCTGGAAGGAGACCACTGAGCAGACCAAGGACTAAGTGGAGAGATTATATGCCCACACTGGCCTGGGAACGCCTTGGGATCCCCCAGTCAGAGTTAGCTGAGGTGGCTGGGAAAAGGGATGTTTGGGGTTCCCTGCTGGAACTGTTCCCTCGCGACCAGATTTTGGATAAGCGGTTGGATGGATGGATGGAATAACTCTGCTCTGTGTCAGGAGAGAGATCTCCTTCTCTGCACTACTGTCACATCCTTCATTCACTTCATCCTCTCTTTTATTACTATTTGCTGGTTATATACTTACTGGTTCATTCTCTCTGTTAGGACTTGCTGGTGCACCTTATGTACAGTTTTCATTTCCACCTGTATATACAATCATCATGCACATGTACATAGAAAAAGTATATTAGTATATTTGTATTATTTAACAGCATTTTTACCCATTCAATGCACCTTAAATTGTGAACACTTTTTTGCACTTGTTGCTTAGTTGTTGTATAATCTGTGAACTAGCTGCTTTAACGGTACAATTTCTCATTGGGATTAATAAAGTAATCTATCTATCTATCTATCTATCTATCTATCTATCTATCTATCTATCTATCTATCTATCTAACTATGCAGGCAAACACAACTGCAGGCTGATTTACATTTACATTTTCATTCAGGTATTTGGCAGACACTCTTATACAGAGCGACTTACAAAAGTGCTTTGATGTTTCCGTCATTGATTTATCCACTGTGACAAAACTGTACAAGGTAGAGTTATAGCACTTTGTATGCAAAATCATACAAAATTCACACTGCTAAAACCTAAACTTATTTTATGACATTTGTGCTTTTAGCTATCCTGTGACTTAGAAAATGTTATTTGCATGTTTTCTTCATCAGCTTGTCATTGTTACGGTCCGGGTGGGCAGAGGTGGAAAGAGTAATAAAATTTTGTACTCAGGTAAAAGTACTGTTACTTTAGTGAACTTTTACTGAAGTACAAGTAAAGTTGCCCTTATACAAATCTACTCAGGTAAAAGTAAAAAGTAGCTCATTCAAAATTTACTCAGAGTAAAAGTTACAGAGTTACATTTTTTTTAACAGGGAGGTGGGATGGGGGTATGGGGTATGGAACACACTCACATAATAAATCTGTTCCCTTTGTTGTGCTTGAAATCAAAGTGATCACTTAAATATGACCAGGGGTTTGATCATAAGAGTTTGTTGGCGTTTCACTTCCAGCTGTGTCTGTATCACCGGCATCTGTTCTGTCTCCATCGTTCTTGTGAATTTACCGCGTTTGTTCTCCATCAATCAATCAGTGCCGTGGTTTCCGGGGTGTCATTTTTTTTCCTTCCCCATTGTATTATTTGTATTATTTGTATTATTTTTCTTTCAAAAAATTTTTTATTACTCAGTAGCAAATATGATTTAAAATGTAGTGAAGTACAATACTTTATTGCATACTTAAGTAAAAGTAAAATTACAGATTTTAAAAACTACTTTAAAAAGTAGAAGTACACAAAAAATCTACTCAATTACAGTAATGCCGGTAAATGTAATTCATTACTTTCCACCTCTGCGGGTGGGCGTGGTGGATCCAAGTGCATGGCGCGTGTTGTTAAATGCGCTGATGAAGATGAGGCATCCGTCGGCTGGGATGCAAAGCAGGGGCGCTGTGTGTGCTTTGTGGAGATAAGTCGTGGTGGTGAGCGTTCAAAGCCGAGAAGACAAACAGAGTCTGTTATCCAAATTTGTAGTCGAGATGCGAGAACGGGGGTTGTTATCCAGAAATCCAAACAAACAAATCCAAGACGTGAAGCAAAAATGGGACAGTGAAAGCTAACTGGTGGACAGGTATAAAATTAAACTGGGGAAAAGAAAGAGAGAGCGAGAGAGAATTTGTACATTTTTGAGTGTATATCAATAACAACTATTTATGATCTGTTTTGTCTACAGTGGTTACTCAATCGGAATGGTTATTACCGTCGCGCTCACCGCCGTTTAAAGGCGACAGCGGCCAAAATAAATCAGTTGCATTTCAAAGTCATTCGTAAAATGGCCGCCAGGTGGCGCAAAGTGACATTTTCATTCATCGCGGTAAATACAACAGTGATGGTAATTTCCACAACAAACATGAAAAATCTGAACCAGAGCTATTGATGTGTACTGTATAATAATGAGTAAAAAAATTAATAGTAGATTTATTAACTGAAATAAATGACCATATTTCTGTCATTCCCCACTTAAGGGGGTGGGAGAATTTTCAAGCCCCACTTGTCAACAAAATTAATGAAAATCGGCCAAGTTTACTATTTATTGAAATATAAATTTCTAAACCAATAAGATCAAATAACACCAATTTATTATAACAGGCTTACTTCGTCACTTATCTAGAGCTAGAGGTGAGAAGGCGTGGGGAGGCGTGAAGTATCTGCATTTGAATGGTGTCTGTCTGTGTAAAGCACACAGAGTAACACTAAAACAACAACTTAAAATTCATAGGAGGCCCTGATGCTTCATAAATATTATTTAGTACAACAAAACTTCTCCGTGCTCTGGAAAACTTTATTAGACTACATAGGAAAATAAAAAGGAGGATAACGATACCGGCTTTATATTAAATTAACAAATATTGTAAATAAACAACAATAACCCATGTTTAGAAAATATTTCTTATTTAGACAATAGAAAATAACCCTGCACCTGTTTTTTGTGTGCCAGCTGTCACTGCTCTTATACCGCTCTTTATCACAGTAAATCGATCTGTAAAACGGGTACATCTGTAGGAATAAATTAATACAGTATATATAATCAGCACTCGTGTTTTTGCGTTATTATAAATAATGAAACGCAGTAGGCTGTTATGGTCATCATCATTTTCTTCAATAATGATTCGTTCTATTTTTTTTTTATTCTGATAGTTTGCTCGATTTGTTTTTAGTTATATATTTAAATTGGGATGCCTTTTACTGTTACAAATTTAACTCTTGTCAAAATAATAAAAAATGTTTCTTACAAGCCCTTGTGGTGTTTGTGCTGTTGTTCTTTAATAATACAAATAATCAGATACAAACGTCTGTCTAAACGAAAATTAACCAATGCTTTTTAACTCATCATTATGTGGATATTTTTCATGTTTGTTGGATAAAGTATGTGTATGTCTACTCTGTGTATGTGTGTGAGAGAGAGAGGGGTGTCGCGGTCGTGAAACAAAGGCTCAGCTTTCAGCTCATTCTGTTTCTCTGAATGTATAGGTGAGAACAGCAGATTTACACCTGGGGAGGGTGAATAATTTGCATTTGAGTGTTGTCTGGCATTGATCTACCAGAGCCAAGTGAAAAGAAGCACAATCACAACCTGAACAGGTAAGCTGGAATAAAATCAGAAGCAGCATTAACTAAAGTAATTAGCATTAAAATAAGTAACTAGTTTACTAGCGTGAGCTAATGCTGCTTCTGATTTTATTTCAGCTTACCTGTTCAGTTTTATTGCCATTCTTTTTAAAATATTGTCTTTCAGTTTTATATGTTCGCTTTGATGTCCTTTCCTTTGTTTCTTGCATTGTGTTATATTTTATACTAGTAACTGGTGTGCAGAAATGTATCTCTGCATTAATGAGCCAATGTATTATGATGTGCTCTGCTGTGGCCCACATGACATGGCGGAATTAGGCACGGCTGGTGAGCTATCCTTGCTAATGATCCAGGACTTGCACCACGTGCTATAAAATACTTGTGGTTTGTTTGGTTACAATGAATTTTACTACGCGGTGTGAGCTCCTGCCTACGTCCGCTCCCGCTGGCTCTGCTATGACTGGACCGGCCCCTCCCATCTCTCGCTTCTTTTTTCCCCTTGGGCGCGTTCCATTTGCCCCGCTTGCATGCCGCACTTCCGCGTTGTTGCGCGCGCGCGGCAATCACACCGCGTAGTAAAAAACCCCATGTAACCCAACAAACCCCGAGTATTATATAGCGTGGGGTGCAAACCTGGATAGCTTGCCAGCCAAGGATAAAAAAACCCCAAGGATAGCTCACCACCCGTGCCCAATTCGGCGGCCCTGCTCCTTCGCATATCTGAAGGGGAGGATGCCTAACTAGTGAGCGAGGAGCAATATTGATTTGGGCGCACGCCGTGACAGGCCGAAAAAAACTATTGTCCTCAAAAATGTAACAGATGAGGACTCAGATTAATGTGCAAAAAATATATAATAAAACTATATAAGACTACTAGCCTTTATAAGACTCTACCTTAAGCGCACTTAAAACATTTTATTTTGTTTTATTTTAATTTAGCTATAATTAAAATAAAACAATTTTAAAACTGCATCACCCAGGATTCGAACCGGCACTTTGTGGATCTCTGGCCAAGTGCTCTAACCGCTGCACCACTCGGACACTTAGAGACAACACACCCCAGTCACGTTAATAAGCCACTCGACTTCTTTGAAAGCAAGCTCTAGATAAGTGACGAAGTAAGCCTGTTATAATAATAACTTGGTGTTATTTGATCTTATTAGTTTAGAAATGTATATTTCAATAAATAGTAAACTTGGCCGATTTTCAAGTGGGGCTTGAAAATTCTCCCACCCCCTTAAGTGGGGAATGACAGAAATATAGTCTATAAATATAAACTATAAATTTAAAGAACACAAGAAATAAGATGACACAAAACCCTACACACTTCTTTTCTAATTACACGTGATAAAATCTAAAGGCTCACTGTGTTAATATTTATTGTGCTTAAATTTGATCCTAATAAGATTTAATTTAATTTGAATTCTACATTTGTACTGTGATTTTAGTACTGTGATTATGAATTCGTTCAACTACAGTGTTTCACTACGTGCAGTTCTAATGGAGCGCGTCTCATTAATCCGGTAGAGAATGAACTAAGGCATGAGGCGTCAGTCTGTAGTTATATAGCGCCACTCAGTGGTAAAAGCCAGCAAATGCACAAACCCAAATCCTGTCACCGAGTGCGGCGATGGTAAAACGAACGCTCCGATTAGGTGACCACTGTATGAATAAAATCAGTACTGTTTTAACTCTTTAAACTTTACTTAACTTTTAACTCTAAAAAGTTTTGATATTACTAGCAGATAACATACTACTACTAGATCCAAGATGGCGGCATGGCAGTAGCACGCAGCGGCCACTCCAAAATTCAAATTTTATTTGTCACATACACAGTCATACACAGTATAATATGCAGTGAAATGCTTACACGACCGCCAGTGACCTTAAAAAGAAAATAAAAGCTTGTACGTAAAATAAATAATCAATAAAAAGGAAATACTAAAGAAATAAGAGAAGAAGAAGAATATTCAATTATTGTCACATGTACTTTTTACAGCACAGCGAAATTTCTTCTTCGCATATCCCAATTAGGAAACTGGGGTCAGAGCGCAGGGTCAGCCAGCTTACAGCGCCCCTGGAGCAGATAGGGTTAAGGGCCTTGCTCAAGGGCTCAACAGTGGCAACATGCCGATGCTGGGGTTCGAACCCCCGACCTTCCGATCAGTAACCCAGTAACCCACAGCCTTAACCGATTGAGCCACCACTGCCCTGTAAATAAATTTAACTAGTAAAATTAACTGTACAATAAGGGCATAATAAAATATTGCAAAATATAGAAATATAGGGTAGATAGAGTATATATGTATATAGAATTTAAAGTGTCAGTGGTTGTGCAAATATGCATGAAAGTGACTAATGAAAGTGACATGTGCAATTGTCCAGATGTATAAATATTTAGTGCAAGTGTGTATGAATGTGTCCATGATTGTCCAGTCAGTGTTGTGAGCTTAAAAAGATGTTATTAGTCCTGTGTGGAGGTGTGATTGAGAGACCTTATCGCCTGCGGGAAGAAGCTCCTCCTCAGCCTCTCTGTGTTGGCCTTTAGGGAGCGGAATCGCTTCCCAGACTGCAACAAAGAGAACAGTCCATTACTGGGGTGACTGAGGTCCTTCATGATCTTCCTGGCCTTAGTCCAGCACCGCTTGCTGTAGATCGAGTGCAGTTCAGGGAGCTCAGTGCGGATGATGCGCTCGGCTGATCGCACCACCCTCTGTAGAGCTCGTCTGTCCTGCATGGTGCTGTTCCCGAACCAGGTCGTGATGTTTCCCGTCAGGATGCTCTCTATGGTGCAGGAGTAGAAGTTCCTGAGCACCTTGGAGGGCAGTCTAAAGTCTCTCAAGCGTCTGAGGTGGTAGAGACGCTGCCGGGCTTTTTTCACCACGGTGTTGATGTGACAGGACCATGACAGGTCCTGCGTGATGTGAACACCGAGGTATCTGAAGCTGTCCACTCTCTCCACTGGGCTCCTGTTGATGACGGGGGTCTGGTAGTTCCTCTCCTGCTTTGTACTAAAGTCCACTATCAGCTCCTTTGTCTTACTGACGTTCAGGAGGAGATTGTTCCTCTGGCACCAGTTCTCCAGATTTCCGATCTCCTCTAGGTAGTCCGACTCATCATTGTTGGTGATCAGTCCGACGACGACGGTGTCGTCAGCAAACTTGATGATGGAGGTGGAGTTGGTAGTGGCCACGCAGTCGTGGGTGTACAAAGAGTACAGCAGGGGGCTCAGAATACAACCCTGGGGGGCTCCAGTGCTGAGAGTGAGTGTAGCTGAGACATGTCCGCCCATCCTTACTGCCTGTGGTCTGCCAGTCAGAAAATTGGAGATCCACTGACATATGGATGAGCTGAGTCCCAGGTGCTCCAGCTTGGTGGTGAGTGTGGAGGGAATTATGGTATTAAAAGCAGAGCTGTAGTCGATGAAGAGCATCTTAACATAATTCCCTTTCCTAGTGTCCAGGTGAGTGAGTGATGTGTGGAGGAGATGAGAGATTGCATCGTCTGTGGAGCGGTTCTGACGGTATGCAAACTGTAGTGGGTCCAGTGTGTCGGGTACTGAAGAAATGATGAAGTCTCTGATAAGGCGTTCAGAGCACTTCATAACTACTGAGGTGAGGGCTACAGGGCGATAGTCATTGAGGGAAGCAGGATGTGGTTTCTTCGGGACAGGAACAATGATGGACTCTTTGAAGCATGTGGGGATCACCGACTGAGATAAAGAGATGTTGAATATCTCAGTGAACACAGGTGCTAGCTGGTCTGCGCAGGATCTGAGGATACGACCTGAGATGCCGTCTGGTCCTGCTGCTTTCCTGGTGTTCACTCTCTTGAAGGCTCTCCTCACGTCATGCTCGGAGATGATGAGCGCGTTCCCGGTGCTGGCAGTGTCTTCCTGTCTCCAGCCGCTAGCGCCGCTAGCATTAGCGCCGTTAGCATTAGCGCCGTTTGCATTAGCATCGCTAGCGTCTTTAGCTGCAGCCTCGAAGCGAGCATAGAAGGTGTTGAGCTCGTCTGCCAGAGTCGCGTCCGCGTTCGTCATACCGGATGTTGGTGCTTTATAATCCGTTATTGTTCTCAGTCCCTGCCACAGGCTCCTAGAGTCACTCTGTTGAAGCTGTGACTCTAGTTTTCTCCCGTAGCGCTGCTTCACCTCTTTCACCGCTTTCCGCACGTTATATGACGCAGCCTTGTACGGTTCCATGTCCCCCGACGCAAGTCCCGTGTTGTAGGCAGCTGTGCGAGATCTCAGAGCGTCGCGGATGGTTTTATCCACCCACGGCTTCTGGTTGGGAAACGTTCTGATAGTCTTTTTCTCCACCGTATGGTCTACTAGCTTCCCAATAAATCCCACAACCGCTTCCGTAAACACGCTGACGTCATCATCGGAGCTGTTTCTGAACATGTCCCAGTCTGCGTCATCGTGTGCGTCCTGTAACGCGGCCACCGATTGGTCCGTCCAGCGCGCGACCTCCCTCTGAACCGGAACTTCCAGTTTCAGCCTTTGTTTATATTTTGGCATGAGGAAGATGGCGGCGTGGTCGGATTTACCAAACGCTGGACGAGATTGTGCCTTGTAACCATCTTTGACCGTGGTATAACAGTGGTCCAGTGTCCTTTCGCCCCTGGTGGGGCAGGTGATGTGCTGATAAAAGTTCGGCGCTGCGCGTTTGAGGTTGGCACTATTAAAGTCCCCCGCCACAATGAGCGCAGCGTCCCGGTGTTGTGTCTGGTGCTGTGTGAGTGCCTCACGCAGCTCGCATAAGGCAGTTTCAGTGTCTGCTTGTGGTGGTATGTAAACGCCACTGATTATGACCGATGTGAACTCCCGTGGAAGATAAAACGGACGACACATGATGGACAGTAGTTCCAGATTTGGTGTGCAGGAGCGTGTAAGAGGAACAACGCTCGCGCTGTTGCACCAGCTGTTGTTCACCATTAAGCACACGCCGCCTCCTCTTGACTTCCCAGAGTCCCGCGTCCTGTCCATGCGGTGAACCGAGAAGAACTCGGCTGGTTGTATGGCGTGGTCTGGCACCGCTGGGTTCAGCCATGTCTCGGTGAAGCAGAGGAGATTACAGTCCCGAATGTCTCTCTGGAACTTTATCCAGGCCCTGAGGTCATCTAGTTTGTTCTCCAGTGACTGGACGTTGGCGATAAGGATGCTAGGCAGAGGTGTGTGGTGTGCACGGGCTCTGAGCCGGTTCCTCACGCCAGCTCGTCTCCCTCGAGGCCTCCGTTTCGCGTCGCGTCCATTGTTCTCCCTCAGGATCTCACTCGGCCAGCTCGGATCCGGAGTTAAAAACGTCGAATTGTGAGTAGATTATATACCAATAGAAACAAGAGTGTCTCTATCATACCTAATGTACTCAATGGTGATGATTTTGCCGATTTTACACTGAAAACTAACTTAAAGAACAAAAACAAACAAAAGGTGGTCGGAGCAGTCGTGACGGCAGCCGACCTCACCGGCGCCATCTTGGTACACTCCGGATCCAAAATGGTGCTACTTTCTTTACTTTGTGTAGTAGCGTGTTTATTTTACACAGTATATGGACATGGGCGCATCCGGTGTTCATATTTACCACCGACAGACACTTTTAGGACTCAATAACCCGTTAAAATATATTCAAGATGAGCTGCTTGAGAAGCTACGTGTCCTCGACTTGCTTCGGGAACCAGGCCTCCAGTCCTCGGCATTGCCTGATGCCGGTAGCTGGAAGAGGGGACATCATAAGCGGTGCTGGAGTCTGTGCTAGGCTAAAAACAAACCCTAGCTGGCCGGCTCTTCTGTCCATCACCTTATCAAATGTTTGTTCTGTAGAAAATAAACTGGACTCGACTCCAACAGGCTACACAGAGTGAGTTTATGGACTGCCGCGTCCTTGTTTTCACAGAGACATGGCTTAGCGACAGAGCTCCCGGCACTGCCATTCAACTAGATGGGCTAGTCTCCTTTCGCACCAACAGAAATGCAGCTCTGTGTGATAAGATGCTCCGCAGCGGCTTGTGTGTTTACATCAACACGGAATGGTGTAAGAACTCTGTTCTAGTTTCTAGCTTTTGCTCATCATTGCTGGAGTTTGTGACTGTTAGATGTAGACCTTTTTATTTACCATGGGAATTCATCACCGTTTTCATTATCGGAGTGTACAGTAGGTGGAGAAGCGGTATTGAACTTTTACCGTCGTGGCGCATGGCGACAGCGTTTGGGTTTGTACGTTTGCCGGCTTTTACCGCTGAGTGGCGCTATATAACTACAGACTGATGCCTCATGCCTTAGTTCGTCCTCTCCAGGATTAATGAGCCGCAGCTCGTGTAGTGCCGCATGTAGATGCACATAAAATTAAGGGAAACATTGTAATTAAACGAATTTATAATCACAGTACTAACATTACAGTACAAATTTATAATTTAAATTAAATTAAATATTTTTAGGATCGAATTTAAACAACGTAAACGTTAACACACTGAGCCTATAGATTTTATTATGTGTAATTAGAAAAGCTACGCATGTAGGGTCTTGTGTCATTTTATATTTTGTGTTCTTTAAATTTGTAGTATATTTATTAACTGAAATAAATGAAACTAAATGACCGTAAAATTAAAACACTGTCAGATTAATGTGCAAAAACTATATCGTAAAACTATATAAGCTACATAGCCTTTATAAGACTCTACTTTTATTTAAGCGCACTCGCAATGACAAAAAAACTTTATGATTTTGTAAAATAATTAAAGTAAACAGGGGGTGCTATTCTGTATTGTTTTCGGTGAACTTGAGTGCGTCAGAAAATGAACCGAAACACCGTGTATACTCACCTCACAGACGTGAAAAATATATACTTATAGAAATCTAAATGTCTGCTTTTAAACTTATGGAAAATACATTTTAGATTATGTAATTTGTATGAAAAGTGAATTATATGCTCATCCACTGCTGCGGAGACGGCGAGAATACAGGATTACCTGCATCACTACAGCCGAAACCAAAGAAATCACTAATTTATCAATGAATTATTAAAATGCGATCTCCTTGCTGTTTTTCCCAACACATTTTTTTAACTTTATTCGTGGAGGAGGATCACGATTTGTCACGGTGTGCGTCTGTGATGGGCGTACGCTCAAATCTACTATCGCTCCTCGACTCACTCCGTAGGCTCCCTTGATAGGCTGCAGGTATATAAAGGGGCGGAGCCGCCTATTCGGGCCGGCTGGCGATTAATTAACGTTAATAGGATCTTGGGCTCTGCATTATAAAAGCAAGGCGCATGAAAATGGCACATAAAGTATTTATCGCAACTCTTTGCGATGTGGTTATCACGCATGCCATTATCGCGATAACGATATTTTTTTGATATATCGTGCAGCCCTACATCTGATGTACTCTTTCTAGGCATGAAACCATTTTGCTGCTCACAAATGCTCACCTCTGCCCTTAACCTAGCTTCCACTACTCTTTCCCACAGCTTCATTGTATGGCTCATTAGCTTTATACCTCTGTAATTGCCACACCTCTGCACATCTCCGCACATCTCCCTTGTTCTTAAAAATCGGCACCAATACACTTCTCCTCCATTCTTCTGGAATCCTTTCATTCTCTCCAAGATCTTGTTAAACAAACTAGTCAGAAACTCTACTGCCGGGAGGGTGCATTGGTAACGGGGATTGGAAGCATTGGGTGTGGTGTGGTGTGGTGTGAGGTGTGTTTAACATTCTAACTTACTGTAATGACTAGAGATGTTCCAATACCATTTTTCCCCTCCCGATACCGATTCCGATACTTGTCGGATACTTGCTCGCACAGCTTGTTCACGCGCTCCTCTCGCGGAGATCAAAGGCGGCCCCCTTTTTAAAGTCTCTGGGGCGCATCACATCGCCCCGCTCTTGTGCCACTGTCTCTCATAAAATCTACCGCGTCGCAAAGTCCAGCTTCCCAACAGTCAGACCCCGAGCTACACTCCCCGCTGTGTTTTATAGCTCCGGGATCATTAGCGGCGATGGCTCATGTGCCGTTGCCTGATTTTGCTGCCCTGCTCCTTCAGATACCTAAAGAGGGGGGAGGCCGCCTAACTAGTGAGTGAGGAGCGATATCAATTTGGGTGCACGCCCATCACAGGCGCACGCCGTGACACTCTGTAAGTAAGCTAAGCTAGCAAAGCTAGCGGGCATAAATAGGTTATGTTTAGGAAAATGGTATTGGATCGGGCATTGGCACGCTGTCCAGGGTGTACCCTGCCTTGTGCCCAGAGTCTCCTGGGATAGGCTCCAGGTCCCTGCGACCCTAATACAGGATAAAGCGGTATAGAAGATGTATGAATGAATGAATGAATGTATCGGATCGGTACGTGGACTCAAATACTCGCCGATTCCGATGCCATATTTTTTTGTGGTATCGGTAGCATTTCCGATACCAGGATCGGAACCAGAATCTGAACAACCCTAGTAATGACCAGTAGCTGCTAGTGATGCGAAGTTTTAATCATTTTAGTGACTCGGTTCTTTGAATCTCATTCATCAAAATGAAAGAATCTTTTTTGAGTCATTTAGTTCATTTCGTTCTTTTGATCAGAAATAAAATAAAATGTTGCATTTTCATTACATTTCAGTTCTTCAATTTCAATTCTGTTACTTTCTTCCAGAAGAGGCAGGAACATAGGGTGACATATAAGAGCGGAGGCAGAAGCACTCAGCTGGACTACATCTTGTGTCGACGTTGTAATCTGAAAGAGATCAGTGACTGCAAGGTGTTGGTAGGGGAGAGTGTAGCCAGACAACACAGAATGGTGGTGTGTAAAATAACCCTGGTGGTGAGGAAGGTGAAGAGGACAAAGGCAGAGCAGAGGACAAAGTGGTGGAAGCTGAGAAAGGAAGAATCTTGTGTAGTCTTTAGGGAGGAGTTGAGACAGGCTATGAGTGGTCAGGAGATGCAGTATTTGCTTTGAGGATGCTGGTGGAGAAGTACAGAGAAGGTAATAAAGAGTTGCATTGTATCTTTGTAGATTTAGAGAAAGCGTACGACAGGGTGCCGAGAGAGGAGCTGTGGTGTTGTATGAGGAAGTTTGGAGTGGCAGAGAAGTATGTTAGAGTGGAGCAGGACATGTATGAGAGAGCTAAGACAGTGGTGAGATGTGCTATAGGTGTGACAGAAGAGTTCAAGGTGGAGGTGGGTCTGCATCAAGGATCGGCTCTAAGCCCCTTTTTGTTTGCTCTGGTGATGGACAGGATGACAGATGAGGTAAGACATGAGTCTCCATGGACTATGATGTTTGCAGATGACATTGTGCTTTGTAGCGAGAGCAGGGAACAGGTGGAGAAAAATTTGGAGAGGTGGAGATATGCTCTGGAAAACAGAGGAATGAAGGTTAGCCGCAGCAAGACGGAATACATAAATGAGTAAATGTGTAAATGAGAGGAACCCAAGAAGCACGGTGAGGATACAGGGAGGAGAGGTAAAGAAGGTGCAGGACTTTAAGTAGGGTCAATGGTCCAGAGCAACGGAGAGTGTGGAAAGGAGGTGAAGAGGTGGGCACAGGCAGGTTGGAATGGGTGGAGAAAAGTTTCAGGTGTGTTGTGCGATAAAAGAGTATCGGCGAGAATGAAAGGAAAGGTGTACAGGACAGTGGTGAGACCAGTGATGCTCTACGGCTTAGAGACAGTGGCACTGAAGAAAAGACAGGAGGCAGAGTTGGACATCGCAGAGCTGAAGATGTTGAGGTTCTCCTTGGGAGTGACAAGGATGAATAGGGTCAAGAATGAGTTCATCAGAGGGACAACCCATGTGAGATGTTTTAGAGATAAAGTCAGAGAGGCCAGATTGAGGTGGTTTGGACATGTTCAGAGGAGAGATGGTGAATATATCGGTAGAAGGATGCTGAGGTTGGAACTGCCAGACAGGAGGTCTAGAGGAAGACCAAAGAGGAGATTTATGGATGCAGTGAGAGAGGACATGAAGTTAGTTGGTGTGAGAGAAGAGGATGGAGAGGATAGGGTTAGATGGTGGTAGGTGATTCGCTGTGGCGACCCCTGAAAGGGAACAGCCGAAAGACACAGAAGAAGTTGCATTTTCATTAAAAAGACCCCCAATACATCTACATAGACAAATTTTGGCTATAGTTCCAGTTATGAGAATATTACAATGTAGCCAAGGACATATTCTAATAAACAGAATGAGTAGCTCATCTCATATCTTCTAGTCTGAGTCGTTCGTTCTTTTGAATCTATTGCACTGCATAGCATCTATGGGAGTCACGTGACAAAAGAACAAACGACTTGAAGTTGATGAGTCACTGAAAACTAATCACTCAATTCTGTTTCCTGTACACAGAGGTGTAAAGTAACGAAGTACAAATACTTCGTTACCTTACTTAAAAACTTAAAAATACTAGAAATTTTGGGTATCTATACTTTACTGGAGTAATTATTTTTCAGCCGACTTTTTACTTCTACTCCTTACATTTTCACGCAATTATCTGTACTTTCTACTCCTTACATTTTAAAAATAGCCTCGTTACTCATATTTTATGTCAATTTGTCATTCAAAAAACAACAAAAAAAAAAACATCCGGATAAATCGTGCCATCCGGTTGGAGCGAATTCGATTGTGGTTGGTTGAGAAGTATAAACATACCATTCCAACACCCTATTGGTTGGTACGCGATCCATCGCACCTTAACATGACGTCACATCACACATTCCAGCAAGAACGTTTGAATAAAATAGCATTTTCGGTTGATAATCTCATCTATGCGGTTTGACACATTGTGAGATGGGGTGTTACAGTGGTGTGAAAAACTATTTGCCCCCCTCCTGATTTCTTATTCTTTTGTATGTTTGTCACACAAAATGTTTCTGATCATCAAACACATTTAACTATTAGTCAAAGATAACACAAGTAAACACAAAATGCAGTTTTTAAATGAGGGGTTTTATTATTTAGGGAGAAAAAAAATCCAAACCTACATGGCCCTGTGTGAAAAAGTAATTGCCCCCTGAACCTAATAACTGGTTGGGCCACCCTTAGCAGCAATAACTGCAATCAAGCGTTTGCGATAACTTGCAACGAGTCTTTTACAGCGCTCTGGAGGAATTTTGGCCCACTCATCTTTGCAGAATTGTTGTAGTTCAGCTTTATTTGAGGGTTTTCTAACATGAACCGCCTTTTTAAGGTCATGCCACAACATCTCAATAAGATTCAGGTCAGGACTTTGACTAGGCCACTCCAAAGTCTTCATTTTTTTTTTCTTCAGCCATTCAGAGGTGGATTTGCTGGTGTGTTTTGGGTCATTGTCCTGCTGCAGCACCCAAGATCGCTTCAGCTTGAGTTGACGAACAGATGGCCGGACATTCTCCTTCAGGATTTTTTGGTAGACAGTAGAATTCATGGTTCCATCTATCACAGCAAGCCTTCCAGGTCCTGAAGCAGCTAAACAACCCCAGACCATCACACTACCACCACCATATTTTACTGTTGGTATGATGTTCTTTTTCTGAAATGCTGTGTTACTTTTACGCCAGATGTAACGGGACACGCACCTTCCAAAAAGTTCAACTTTTGTCTCGTCGGTCCACAAGGTATTTTCCCAAAAGTCTTGGCAATCATTGAGATGTTTTTTTTAGCAAAACTGAGACGAGCCTTAATCTTCTTTTTGCTTAAAAGTGGTTTGCACCTCGGAAATCTGCCATGCAGGCCGTTTTTGCCCAGTCTCTTTCTTATGGTGGAGTCGTGAACACTGACCTTAATTGAGGCAAGTGAGGCCTGCAGTTCTTTAGATGTTGTCTTGGGGTCTTTTGTGGCCTCTCGGATGAGTTGTCTCTGCGCTCTTGGGGTAATTTTGGTCGGCCGGCCACTCCTGGGAAGGTTCACCACTGTTCCATGTTTTTGCCATTTGTGGATAATGGCTCTCACTGTGGTTCGCTGGAGTCCCAAAGCTTTAGAAATGGCTTTATAACCTTTACCAGACTGATAGATATCAATTACTTTTGTTCTCATTTGTTCCTGAATTTCTTTGGATCTTGGCATGATGTCTAGCTTTTGAGGTGCTTTTGGTCTACTTCTCTGTGTCAGGTAGCTCCTACAGTATTTAAGTGATTTCTTAATGTGGCAGTAATCAGGCCTGGGGGTGACTACAGAAATATTAGGTGTGATAAACCACAGTTATTTTTTAACAAGGGGGGCAATCACTTTTTCAAACTCCAAATGTAGATTTGGAGTTTTTTTTCTCCCTTAATAACGTAAACCTTCATTCAAAAACTGCATTTTGTGTTCAATTATGTTATCTTTGACTAATAGTTAACGGTTTTTGATGAGCAGAAAAATTTAAGTGCAAAACATGCAAAAGAATAAGAAATCAGGAAGGGGGCAAATAGTTTTTCACACCACTGTATATCCCTATATCACCTACGTGGTTTCGCACAGTGGCCATAAGTACGGTTCATCATGATTCACCGTGAGTTTTTGCGCTGTGATTATGTTTCCATCTTTCCGCGTGAAAAATTTAAGTTCATTTTTTGGCGGACCTCGCGGAAGCTTGCAGACCTTGCAGAACCTCGCGGCAGCTCACGGGGCCTAACATCGCATCTCACCGTGAGTCAAACCGCATAGGTGAGATAGGGGTATAACGTTGTCATAAGTAGACGAAGCTGTCCGTGATATAGACTCAAGACTCGAGCGAAATGTCACAACCAAGCACCAGCGAGGAAGGTAACAGCACCAGGAAGGTAACAGGAATGATATATATATATGTATATATAATTTTGGGGGGGGATTAATCACTTGAATTAATCCTTCATTCTGACAGCATTAATGTTTATTGTAGACAACCATACAAGGGTAATTGTTACTAAGCCTGCGCTGGGTGCACTAATTTTCTTGTATGTTGTCCTCACAGATTCCTGCAGCTAAGCTTGGATGTACATTTACATTCCAATAAATGTTTGCTGATGACATGCCTCTGAAGTTTGACTTTTTGCACCAATAAAATACTTATAGGCAACTAGTTATCATATCTTCTTCTCCATAAAACATGTTAATGCTCAGTAGTACACATATATGGTTCTTTAATGTATTTGCATTGCTCTAAAATGCATTCTTTTTCAATTGCCATATACAGTATCCCAAATCACTATGGCCGTTAAAAAATACAACAAAACAACAACACATTTTTCTTTTTTTATGAGGTGTTAGTGTACAGTAGTATACAGGCCTGTGGCGCAGCCTAAGCTTTTATCCTTAATGCTTTTTTCCCCTCACGTTACTTTTACTTTTATACTTTAAGTAGTTTTGAAACCAGTACTTTTACACTTTTACTTGAGTAAAAAGCTTGAGTTGATACTTCAACTTCTAAAGAAGTCCTTTTAAACCCTAGTATCTATACTTCTACTCAAGTAATGAATGTGAATACTTTTGACACCACTGCCTGTACATAGCCTACGGGGGTTTTGCAATGATTTGTGCATGCGCGCCCAGTAGAAAATGAACGATTCACATTAAAGATTCGTTCAAAAAGAACTTTTCGTTCATGAACGACCCATCACGAGAAGCTGGTGGTGATGTAAGCCTCTTATTTAAGCCTCTCATCACATATCTTGTATAAAGTTTATACTTTACCACTGTGTTTTAAATCTGTTGCTTAGGGCAGTGATTTCATCAAAGTGATATTTATGATGTGATATTTAGACCAATCACAGTCGGGGTGGGGGCCCACAACAAAAGACAACAAATTAAAAATTTCAGTTTGAAAGACACACACCCACACACACACACACGGAGGTACACACATACACAGTACCTGGCCATTCTTCTTCAGGTCGGCCCACATGCTGGTCCCGTCTCCTCCCCGCATGAGGACGTGGTAAGTGAAGAAGTAGATCCCAGGTAAAGGGCAGGTGAACTTTCCTGTCGTGGGCTCGTAATAATTTCCCACGTTGGTCACCACATCGTCAAACTTGAGGACCTCACTGCCCTCGTGTTGTTTCCGCAAACCAGCGTAAAACGCTATCTTGGGGCTGTAGAACGGTGGGACGTATCCTCCTGGGCCCGGACCTGGTGGACCCGGAGGACCTGGTTTACCTGGCTCTCCAGGGGGTCCCCGTGGTCCTGGGGGTCCTGGTAGGCCCGGAATCCCACGGAAACTAGATTTCCCTCCGGCTCTGTGAGTGGGGATGTCATGTGGAGACGGGGAAACAGGCGTGAGTTCGTTACTGGGCGTCAGAGAGTTACACACCATCTTACAGCTACCCAGCATCTCATAATGCGTCCCTTCGACTCCACCTGTGACTCCACCCAGTTTGGTGCTGTGGACCAACAGTGGGATAGCAACCAACAACAATAGCACCATGGCCACGCCCACTGCTGCACCAATCACACGCTTCCTGTGGCTGAGGCGAGACGCCGCTATAGAGAGGAAGTCCTCCTCTCCTTTAGAGGACACAGGGCCGGCCAGAATGAAGTGTGAGGGAATAGAGGACTGGAGAGTGGCAGACGAGGAGAAAAAACATGCAGATCTGTTTAAAAGTACTTTTCTAATTTACATTTCTATCCTAAATTCACCTTCATAACTAAATGAATTACAAAACAATATTTTTGTTTATCACAAATCTTTTCGCCAAAAATTTACTTTCCATAATATGTAATCAGGAGGTGACACTGAAGGGCCTTTTGTCTGTTGCTGATGTAAAGTCTCATTATTATGATTATTATTTTGATTATTATTATTATTATTATTATTATTTTAGAGCTCCACTGGTTCAGAAAAGTGCTGCATGTCCACACAATGCTTCTGTCCACTTTTATGTTACCTTTTTCCTTGCAACTTAAATAAAAAATATATAAATTTGTGCAAAAATTAATTTGTGTATTTCTTCCATTAGAAGATGTTTTTGCTCTGCTGTGTTTTGAGTGAAAAAGCGGAAAAGCAATATAAATGTAAAATCATAAATTCTTTCAGTTTTACTACCACAATGAATGTGTTGTACCTTTGGTATCTTTAGTGTGTATTGTGTGCATGAAGTGAAACATTAAACCTAAATGTCTTTTAAAATAAATTTAATGGGAACATAAACAGATACACAGATAACGGTACCAACCAAGTGAGCAGCACAGGTATGGCTTATTACTCTATATTTTTTAGATGTCATCGTGTTAATTCTCATTTTATGATAAATGACTAATTGTGTTTTATAAATAGAACTTATAAACTGTAGAAGTATATATATATTTTGATTGATAAATAAATGAGGTTGAATTAAATGCTATTAATAATAACTAAGCCTCTGGAAATTCACCTGCATCCTGAGAACTAAAAGTACCACACAGTACCAGATCTTATTCCTGGAGGGGAATTTGTACATTTATTTTATATTTTTTATCACTTTAAATTAATTATACATATATAATGGAACCTTGAGGAGAGCATTATTCAAAGTAGTATAGAGTGTTATTCAAAGTAAATTAAAGTCAGTCTCTCTCTCTCTCTCACACACACACACACACTCCTCCACATCTCACTCCTCCACGTCTCACTCCTCACTCTGTTTACTTTAATAAGTGCACAAATAAAACTAACATGCGTGTCCTTTATATGATGATGATGATGGTGAGAGTGTATCCGGTCCTTACCTGTAACACTGTGAGAGATTAAAGTGCAGTTCCGTTAGACCGGAGCTCGAGCGCAGTCCGTATCAGCTGGTCGGGTTTAATGATCACTCTGCAGCCGGACATCACTCTCTCTGTCTGTCTCACTCTGTCTCTCTCTCTCTCACTCTCTCTCCATCTTCTTCTCTCCTCGTGGCGATTAAAAAAAAACATAAAAGATAGTAGTTTCTGTCCGCGCGCGCTGCAGCTCAGAGCGGATCTCCTCTCCTACTGTTCACCTGAACACACACACACACACACACACACACGTGATGCCTTAGGACTTAAAAAAATGAAAACGCACAGAAGCAACAGTTTGGTCACTTGTGTGTGTGTGTGTGTGTGTGTGTGTGTGTGTGTGCGCGCGCATGCTGCCGGTAACACTGGGTTGGTCTCGCGCATACCCGTGTCTTGTCCTGTATGTCTAGAGTAGAGGTCAGCGCGGGTCAGCGCGGGTCTGCGTGTTTAATCCCGCTATATACAGTACAGTATCACCCTCTGTTCACCCGCTGGACGCTTAGAGTAATTTTCTCTATAACAAAAAAACTGTAGGTTGTACAACAATATATTTTATTTTTATTCTTCTTGTCATTAATGGTTAATACGGAAAATGTGTTGCAGGGGGGAAAATGTAGAAACAATGTACAAAAGTGTAGCATATTTATTACTTTTATTCAAAATATAAATGTGACATTTTTTGTCAGCACGGTAGCTTAGGAAAGGTGGAAACCAAAACTACATCTGCCAGACATGCTGTTCAGAACCGGTATTAGACCGCGCGCTCCCGTCCAAATGACACCAGTTTCCGACCGCTACCGCGTTTTGTTTGTACATTTATTCCCGCGCCGCAAAATATCTTGTCGGGTCCCGCAGGAATGCAGACCTCTATCTTAGAGTCCCAGGCTCGCGCGCTCCCGCTGCTTTTCAGCCTTATAGCACACTGCAGAAAGCTGCTGCATCACATCCCTCTGTCCCTCTGTCTGTCCCTCTGTCTATCTGTCCCTCTGTCTGTCCCAGTGTAAGGACGAGCATGTAGAGGATGTAGAGGATGTGGTCTGCAGGTAATTAACCTCAGTAATCACTAGTGTTCATTTTGTCAGCTATTTTCAATTTTATTATGTTTAAATAAATAAAAATAAATGTTTTATTTATTATTATTATTATTATTATTATTATTATTATTATTGTCCCTGTTAGTTTTTGTCATATTTAGTCAATCGTATCCTATTTTAGTTTAGTCAAGTTTTAGTCGACTAAAAGTCTGGACATTTTAGTCTCGTTTTAGTCAGTGAAAACAACATTTTAGCAATAAGATTATTATTAATTAACCATACAGTCAATTTAGTCTATCCAAAACACATTTTTAAGGGTTTTCTCAAAATAATTATCTTAACAATTAAAATGAATCTTTTCAACTGATTTGAATTTTTAACATTTAAACAACTGCAGCATGTCCATGTTTATTTAACTACAAAATAGGAACAGCACGGACAAGTACAGTGTTTTGAACTTTTATTTATTTATTATAATTTTTTTTTATGAATTTACACACTTGAACTATTATAAGGATACTGTAGCTCTTCTGGGTCACAATCATTTGCTAAACTATTAGCTAACAGTTTCACAACATAATTATGTTAACATGTGATAACATAATTACCACAAAGAGACTGTAAAACTGGGTGATTATTATAGGATGCCTTGATGCGTCTCTTCAGGTTTGTGATATTTTTCCCAGCGATTGTGTTCCCCCACTGTTTCCTTTCCGATATTACGGCACATCGGCGGTTCAATATGAAGAAAATGGACACAAATATCAATATAAGAGTTAAAGATGACTGATCTAGTAACATCAGTAACAGTAACAGAAAGAGGTTGTGATTTTGGCGTTTTGATATTTGATTGTGTATTCCGGTTTTGACTTTTTGCCTCCAATTGACTTTGATTATTGCTTTGTCCCTTTGGTTTGGTTGGTCTTTGTATATATTTGTAGATAATTTCATTGTTTTTGGTTTAGGGAGTCTGGGAAGGTACCTGTATTTTTGTTTCTGGGGTTTTTTTGTTGTTTCTTTTTGCAGTTAATGATTGGATCTAGTTCTTTCTGCCATATGCCACCATTTCCATACAGTTTAAAATAACTGTATTGTTGCCGCGAAAGTTTCGCAACGCGCGAGTTTCCTCGTCTAAGAACAACAAACGGAATTCATCTCCAAACAACTAAAACTCCGACACAGAGGTACGTTATAATGTCTACCGTTCAGCTCGTTCAGTGTGTAGAGTGCAGGATGTTTAGACATTCTTCCTCCGTCATTAGTGATAATTTTATTTGTGATAGGTGTGTGTTAGTGAGCACTCTGACGGAGAAGATATCAGCGTTAGAGGAGCGCATCCAGACTTTAGAGAGTGTTAGACAGTGTGAGAGCAGTGTTATTCCTGTAGCGGACAGTCTGGGTGCCACAGGCGGAGATAAACAGCCCCCGACTCCGGCATTAGAGCCCTCACAGCGGGGCGAGTGGGTGACGACTCGGCGGCATACTCGTTCAGCCAAAGCTAACGCTAAGGCTAGCCCACCGGAGCACACCTCCTCTGCGCCTCACGTGTCCAACAGGTTTGCTCTCCTCAGTGCTGCACCCGCTGAGAAACCTGAAAGA
The DNA here is from genome assembly GCA_030522415.1 of Channallabes apus. Taxonomy (NCBI): domain Eukaryota; kingdom Metazoa; phylum Chordata; class Actinopteri; order Siluriformes; family Clariidae; genus Channallabes; species Channallabes apus. The sequence continues at coordinate 468,927 of CM060112.1, forward strand.
GCTCTGGTTATAGGAGACTCTATACTGAGGCACGTGACATTAGCTAGACCTTTAGGGGCGCCAGCGGCAGTGGTTAGGTGTATCCCGGGAGCCAGAGCACCGGACATAGCAGGTAATCTTAGGGCTCTAGGACAGCATAGGTTCTCTAAGATAGTGGTACATGCTGGAGCTAACGGTATACGCCTTCGTCAGTCAGAGGTTAGTAAGAATAACTTTACAGAGGTGTTTAAATTAGCGAAGGCGATGTCCGATGAAGTAATATGCTCTGGTCCCACCCCAATGAGACGTGGAGACATAGCTTACAGCAGGTTATGGTCGCTGAACCGCTGGATGTCCAGGTGGTGCTCCAAAAATAATGTGGGCTTCATAGATAATTGGAAGAACTTTGAGGGCAAAGCTGGCCTGTTAGGGCGGGACGGTGTCCATCCCACTCGGGAAGGTGCTGCTCTCATTTCCTGTAGTATAGCTCATAGTCTCAGTAGAGGTCTAGTTAATCGGTGACAATCCAGAGCCCAGGCCAGGGAGCAGACAGACAGGCTAAACCAACCGTCTGCTAGCTGCATAGAGTCGTCACTCAGGGTTCACCATATTGAGACTGTGTCTGTTCCCCGATCTAAGCAAAAATGTAGAAAGACCCAGAAAGTCTGTTTCAATAATCTAATTAACATAAAGACCACAAACTCAGATCATACTGAATGCGCAGCCGGCACCTCTGATCTGAAGCTAGGATTGTTAAATATTAGATCTCTCACATCAAAAGCAGTTATTGTTAATGAAATTATCACAGATCAGGCGTTTGATATACTCTGTTTAACTGAAACATGGGTTAAACAGGACGAGTATGTAGCTCTAAATGAAGCTAGTCCTCCTGGATACAGCTACATACACCAGCCTCGGTTAACTGGTAGAGGAGGAGGCGTCGCAGTTATTCATAATGATAATCTGTCTATCGTACAAAAACACGGACACAAATTTAACTCATTTGAAATTCTCTATAGTAACATAAGTGTATTTAAGTATATTAAATCAGCTTAGTCGATTCCACTAATTATAATTTACAGACCTCCAGGGCCGTATTCTGAATTTCTTAGTGAATTTGCAGATTTCATCTCAGACCTGGTAATTTCTGTAGACAAAGTGTTAATTGCTGGAGATTTTAACATTCATTTTGAGTATCCAGAAGACCCTCTGAGAACAGCATTTATATCCATACTGGACTCCGTAGGCGTAAATCAGTGTGCAGTAGGACCCACTCATAAAGCAGGTCACACTTTAGATTTAGTAATATTCTTCGGATTAAGTATAAGAAATGTATTCACAATTCCACTGTCTGAAATTATCTCAGATCACTATCTTGTCTCCATTCAAGTGTGTCACAGTGATAATGTACGCACAGCACCGCGCTACCGTATTAAACGTACATTCACATCAACTACCACACAGAGTTTTATCAGTAATCTCCCAGAGTTACCAACTTCGATTAGGCCACCGTCTGACCCCACAGAACTCGATCAGGCGACTGAATATTTAGAGTTGACACTTCGTTGTACCTTAGATAATGTAGCTCCAGCTAAAAGAAAAATTATTAGAGATAAGAAACTCGCTCCCTGGTATAACGATCACACGCGCACTTTAAAACAGACTGCTCGGAAATTAGAGCGTAAATGGCGTCAAACTAAATTGTTGGTATTTCAAATAGCATGGAAAGAGAGCATCCTGAACTATAGGAAAGCTCTTAGTGTAGCTAGATCAACGTATCTCTCCACTCTTATAGAAGAAAATAAAAATAATCCTAGATTTTTATTTAATACTGTAGCCAAATTAACCAGAAATAAGACCACTACAGAAATCTCCACAACAACATCATGCAATAGTGAGGACTTCATGAACTTTTTTAATAATAAAAATGTAAATATCAGGCATAAAATTGAGGCTTTGAAACCAAACAATGTAATTGATACTGATGTTAACCTAGCCATGTCAGATTCAAACCTAGAATACTTTACTCCTCTTGAAGAGAATGAACTAATTTCACTCATCTCTTCTGCAAATTCATCAACCTGTATATTAGATCCTATACCGACACATTTTCTTAAACAGATAGTACCAGTAATAACAGAACCGCTGTTGAGAATAATTAATTCCTCACTCCATTCCACTCCATTGGTTATGTTCCAAAATCTTTTAAAGTAGCAGTTATTAAACCAATAATTAAGAAACCTGACCTCGACCCCTGTCAGCTGTCCAATTACAGGCCAATATCAAACCTCCCCTTTATCTCTAAGATTCTGGAAAAGATAGTAGCGGAGCAGCTATGCTCATATCTACATAGAAATGGCATACATGAACTGTATCAGTCAGGATTTAGGCCTCATCACAGCACAGAAACAGCACTAGTTAAAGTAGTAAATGACCTCCTATTGGCCTCTGATCAGGGTTGTGTAACTATGCTTGTATTACTCGACCTCAGTGCAGCTTTTGACACTATTGATCATGCTATTCTTCTTCACAGATTAGAAACTTTAGTAGGAATTAAGGGTACAACCCTCTCCTGGCTCAGATCCTATTTGACCGATCGTTATCAGTATGTAGACTTAAATGGTGATTATTCTGCATGTTCTCTAGTGGAGTTTGGCGTTCCGCAGGGTTCAGTTTTAGGCCCACTGCTTTTTTCCCTTTACATGCTTCCTCTGGGAAACATAATCCGTAAGCATGGTATTAGTTTTCATTGTTATGCTGACGACACACAGCTATACGTCTCAACAAAACCTGATGAGAAAAACCATCTTACTAAAGTTGAGCAATGTGTTCAGGACATAAGAAATTGGATGCTAATTAACTTCCTTCTGCTTAATCCGGATAAGACAGAAGTTCTAGTCATAGGACCGCATACAGCTAGAAGTAAAATCTTGGATCACACCGTAACTTTAGATGGCCTTTCTGTTCCGTCAAGTGCAACAGTAAAAGACCTCGGCGTGATTATAGATTCCAGACTTTCATTTGAAGCTCATGTATAAAATATCACCAGGATAGTATTCTTTCACCTTAGAAATATCGCCAAAATAAGAAATATATTGTCGCTAAATGATGCAGAAAAACTAGTTCATGCTTTTATCACTTCTAGGTTGGACTATTGTAATGCCTTACTGTCTGGTTGTTCAGTTAGGTGCATAAACAAACTTCAGCTAGTCCATAATGCAGCAGCGAGAGTCCTCACTAGAACCAGAAGATATGAGCACATCACCCCTATCCTATCTTCACTGCATTGGCTCCCTGTGAAATTTCGCATTGATTTTAAAATACTACTCTTGACATATAAGGCATTAAATGGTCTCGTGCCGCAGTATCTGAGCGAACTGCTAGTGTCTTACGATCCGCCAGGCCTACTTCGGTCAAAGGATGCAGGCTGCTTATCAGTACCGCGTATTATGAAAACTACAGCTGTGGGCAGAGCTTTTTCTTACAAAGCCCCAAAATTATGGAATAGTCTTCCAAATAGTGTTCGGGACTCAGACACAGTCTCAGTGTTTAAGTCTAGGCTCAAAACCTATTTATTTAACCAAGCATTTTATAAATAGATTTGCCATAAGGTAAAGGAGCAGACCTGGGGGACTCATGGACGTAGAGTATTATGGTGAACTGGTATGTTTAGATGCTGTCTTCCTCAGTCTCATTTGATCACTCAGGTTTGTTGACGGTGAGGTGATTGTTTGCTTTACATCTCAGGGAGCCCTCATGTTTGTGTTTCCTTCTGGCTCTCCCTTTTAGTTATGCTGTCATAGTTAGTCCTGCCGGAGTCCCTGCTTGCACTCTACAGTAAATATACATTCACATTAGACATTGTGACTGTGACCATACCTAATTGCAATCTCTCCTCCTCTTCTCTTCCTCCCCCTCTTTCTCTTTCCTCTCTCCCCCTGTCTCCCCCTTTCACTCTTTCTCTCTCTCTCTCTGTCGAGCTACACATGTCGTTCCTGAGCTGCCAGTGATCCAGACTCCCTCTGCCCTCCGGACCTGTCTGATCCATCCTGGTGCCCGGTTTCTGGTTGGAGGTCTCATCGCATGGATGCCCCGTGTGTCTCTTTAGGATGCGTCTGGTGTCTGGGGATGATTCTCTATACTTAGAAGATGGTCCTGGCCTCGCCTGGTGTGGTCAGCTGTTTCTCTGAGGACTTGACAATTCGATAGTTCAGGACTGGAACTTTCTACAAGTCTATCTGAGTCTCGAGTAACTACTGGACTCCATTTTACATCAACTATTATAACATCAATTAACATCAACTATTATAGCTGAACCTAACACTGTATAAATGCAGATCATTTCCTGCTATTTGTTTCACCCAGATGAGGATGGGTTCCCTGTCGAGTCTGGTTCCTCTCAAGGTTTCTTCCTATTACCGTCTCAGGGAGTTTTTCCTTGCCACTGTCGCCCTCGGGCTTGCTCGCCAGGGAATATCTGAACATTATGATTCATACACATTCACATTTCATACAAACTTAAATAATTCTTTTGATTGTGTAAAGCTGTTTTGAGACAATGTCAATTGTTAAAAGCGCTATACAAATAAAACTGAATTGAATTGAATTGAAATTGAATTAACATCCTGTCACTGTGAGCACAAAATACTCCTGATACTCCGCACGCCGTGACCCGGGAAACTCTGCTGATCCCGATCATAATGAATGAACACTGTAACGCAGCGGATTGTGACGAAAATGTTGAAGAAAATAAAGACAGATTATGCTCGTAACCCAAGGTTCCATATATATATATGGAAATTGATTGATAGCATGCCCAGTCGAATTGCAGAGGTCCTGAAAAAGAAGGGCCAACACTGCAAATACTGACTCTTTGCATAAATGTCATGTACTGTAATTGTCGATAAAAGCCTTTGAAACATATGAAGTGCTTGTAATTATATTTCATCACAGAAACAACTGAAACAAAGATCTAAAAGCAGTTTAGCAGCAAACTTTGTGAAAACTAATATTTGTGTCATTCTCAAAACTTTTGGCCACGACTATATATATATATATATATATATATATATATATATAGATCCTTGTATCAGTACACTACATTACATTACACTACATTTAATTATGCGACACTACAATACGCTACACTACATTACATTATATAACACTACAGAACATTACAGTACATTACACTACATTAAATTACATTATACTAAATTTCATTATACAACAATAAACTACACTAAATTACATTGCATTACATTACACTACTCTACATTATATTACATTACACTACATTGCACTGAATTACATTACGCTACACTACATTTATCAGAACACGCCCGATCACGTCCACAACATAAGCTGCTACGTAAGTAATCTAAATCACTCCTGTTCCAGCTTCATGCCGCCTCTTTTTTTCAAATTCAAATTCAAATTTTATTTGTCACACACACAGTCATACACAGTACGATATGCAGTGAAATGCTTATACGACCAGTGACCTTAAAAATAAAAGCTTAAACATAGGCGATAAATATGAATAAAAGAAATACGTTAGAAAATAAAATTAACTAGTAAAATATACTGTACAAAGTAAAATATACTGTAATAAAAGAAATATGTTAGAAATACGTTAAAAATTATGACTGTACAAAGTAAAAAATATATATACTGTACAAATAGGAACAAAATATCAATATAGCAAATATAGTAATATATAAGAAGAAAATAGAAATTTGTCCAAATCAGAAATGTAGAAATGACTGGGGTGTGCAAATAAAAAGTGACTTCTTAAAGTGTTTTATTAAAGTGATTTGTGCAGTGGTCAATAAATGAAAATATAGTTGTAGTGCAAAAAAATGTAGTGCAAAAGTGTGCATGAATGTGTCCATAGTGGCCATGAATGCCCAGTCAGTGTTGGATGTCGAAAAGATGTTATTAGTCCTGTGCTGTGTTGTGGTTGAAAGACCTTATGGCCTGCGGGAAGAAGCTCCTCCTCAGTCTCTCTGTATTGGCCTTCAGGGAGCAGAATCGCTTCCCAGACCGCAACAGTGAGAATAGTCCATTGTTGGGATGGCTGAGGTCCTTCACGACCTTCCTGGCCTTGGTCCAGCACCGCTTGCTGTAGATTGAGTGCAGGTCACAGAGCTCGGTGCGGATGATGCGCTCAGCTGATCGCACCACCCTCTGTAGGGCTCATCTGTCCTACATAGTGCTGTTTCCAAACCAGGTCGTGATGTTTCCCGTCAGGATGCTCTCTATGGTGCAGGAGTAGAAATTCCTGAGCACCTTGGAGGGCAGTCTGAAGTCTCTCAAGCATCTGAGGTGGTCGAGACACTGCTGGGCCTTTTTCACCACAGTGTTGATGTGACAGACCCAAGACAGGACCTGTGTAATGTGAACACAGAGGTATCGAAAGCTGTCCACTCTTTCCACTGGGCTCCTGTTGACTGGGGTCAGGTAGTTCCTCTCCTGCTTTGGACAAAAGTCCACGATCAGCTCCTTTGACTTGCTGACGTTCAGAAGGAGATTGTTCATCTGGCACCATTTCTCCAGATTTCCAATCTCCTCTAGGTAGGCCGACTCATTGTTGTTCGTAATCAGGCCCACCACGACAGTGTCGTCAGCAAACATGATGACGGCGGTGGAATTGGTAGTGGCCACGCAGTCATAGGTGTACAAAGAGTACAGCAGGGGGTTCAGAACACAGCCCTGTGGGGCTCCAGTGCTGAGAGCGAGGGAGGCTGAGACATGTCCGCCCATCCTTACTGCCTGTGGTCTGCCAGTCAGATCCACCGACATATAGATGAGCTGAGTCCCAGGTGCTCCAGCTTGGTACTGAGTGTGGAGGGAATTATGGTATTAAATGCAGAGCTGTAGTCAATGAAGAGCATTTTAACATAATTCCCTTTCCTAGTGTCCAGGTGAGTGAGTGATGTGTGGAGAAGATGTGAGATTGCCTCGTCTGTGGAACGGTTTGTGCGGTATGCAAACTGTAATGGGTCCAGTGTGTCGGGTAGTGAAGAAATGATGAAGTCTCTGACAAGGGCTACAGGGCGATAGTCATTGAGGGAAGCAGTATGGGGTTTCTTTGGAACAGGAACAATGATGGACTCTTTGAAGCATGTGGGGATCACCGACTGAGATAAAGAGATGTTGAATATCTCAGTGAACACAGGTGCTAGCTGGTCTACGCAGGATCAGAGAATATGGCCTGAGATGCCGTCTGGTCCTGCTGCTTTCCTGGTGTTCACTCGCCTGAAGGCTCTCCTCACATCGTGCTCGGTGATGATGAACGCGCTTCTGGTGCTGGCAATATCTTCCTGTCTCCAGCCGTTAGCGCCGTTAGCATTATCAATCAATCAATCAAACTTTATTTGTATAGCGCCCTACAACAACCTAAAGATTCCCAGGGCGGTTTCCAGTATAAAAGCAAAGACACAATAAACAGCATAAAAACAATTATCAAATCAATGGCTATATATCAAAAGCTAGTCTAAAAAGATGTGTCTTCAACTGTGATTTAAAAACACACAACTCAGTAATGTTTCGAAGCTGTCCAGGTAGTGCGTTCCACAATTTTGGGCCCTGGATGGCAAATGACCGGCCTCCAAGCTTTTTAGAGTTGAACTTGGGTATGACCAACGTGGTATATTCTGAAGAGCGCAGAGTTCTGGTTGGGTGGTGAACCATTACCAACTCCGCGAGATAGACAGGAGCCAGACCATTGATGGCCTTAAATACAAACACCAGAATCTTAAACTCTACCCTAAACCGCACTGGGATCCAGTGGAGCGAGCGGAGGACTGGACTGATATGAGAGCGTTTATAAGTATTGGAGAGGAGACGTGCTGCAGCATTTTGTACCAGTTGAAGCCGATTAAGCAGTGATTTATTAAGTCCAGAGTAGAGGGCATTACAGTAGTCAATCCGCGAGCTGATGAAGGCATGGACAGCTTTTTCAAAATCAGCTCGGGACAGAAATGAGCCTTAGCTGGTAAAAGCTTGCCTTCACAACTGCACTTATCTGCTTTTCAAAAAGCATACCACTGTCAAAAATAACACAGGTTGCACACTACCGGAACAAACCGAGGTGTTAAAGGACCAAAACTGGGAGAGCTGTTGAATGAGTCCGGAGTGAACAGAATGTACTCTGTATTTTCTTCATTCAGGTGCAGGAAGTTATGAGAGAGCCATTTTCTGATGTTAAAAATACAGTTATAAAGAGAGTCCAGTGCAGAGCAGTTACTCAGAACCACGGGAAGGTAGATCTGAAGATCATCTGCATAAAAGTGAAAACGGACATTGTGATTAGAGATGAGTTGACCTAATGGCAGCATATAGAATGAGAACAATATAGGACCAAGAATTGATCCCTGAGGGACACCCGATGACAAAGGAGCCACTGAAGAGGAGAGTTTTGTGTTTGTGAGGTATGATGAGAACCATTTGAGAACCGTGCCCTGCAGTCCGATAGTGTGTTGAAGTCGAGAAATAAGGACGGCATGATCTACGGTATCAAATGCAGCAGTTAGATCTAATAACACCAAAACAACAGAATTTTTACTGTCTAGGGCTCCAAGAATGTCATTATGGACCCTAAGTAGTGCAGACTCCGTGCTATGCCGAGACCTGAAACCAGACTGAAATTTATCGGAAATGGCATGCAGTTGGAAATAAGACTGAAGCTGGATGACGACAAGCTTCTCCATTAGCTTAGCCAAGAAAGGCAAATGAGATATAGGACCGAAGTTGGACAATATAGAAGGATCAAGGTTTGGTTTCTTTAGCAGTGGTCGAACAATGACATCCTTGAGGGCAGTCGGAACAGTACTAAGACAACTGTTTATAAAGGAGACAAGGCTGGGGCCCATGATGTCAATAGCTTCCTTCATTATCCTTAGAGGAACAGCGTCTAGAGGGCAGGAGGTAACCTTCAATTCATGGACAGCTTTTATAAGGTCTACGAGAGTAACTGTCTCAAAGTTCTCCAACACACATTGTGCTTCTTGTGAAGATATAACAGCAACAGGGGCTTGTGTGATGGCTTGCCTAACAGACGAAACCTTGTCCAAAACGTACTGTTTGAATGTGTTACAGGAGTGTTCAAATACATTATTCAAACCAGTAGACCCCGGATTTATCACAGAATTAATAGTGCTGAATAAAATTTCAGAGCGATGACTACAGCTGTTGATGAGATTGGAGAGGTACTTTCCTTTAGCTTCCTTCACTGCTCTGTGATAGGTGGAAAGGCTATCTCTAAACATATTCAATTCAATTCAATTCAATTCAGTTTTATTTGTATAGCGCTTTTAACAATTGACATTGTCTCAAAACAGCTTTACACAATCAAAAGAATTATTTAAGTTTCTATGGAATGTGAATGTGTATGAATCAAAATGTTCAGATAGTCCCTGGTGAGCAAGCCCGAGGGTGACAGTGGCAAGGTTTTGGCAATAGTTGATGTTAATTGATGTTATAATAGTTGATGCAAAATGGAGTCCAGTAGTTATTGGAGACTCAGATAGACTTGTAGAAAGTTCCAGTCCTGAACTATCGAATTGTCAAGTCCTCAGAGAAACAGCTGACAACACCAGTCGAGGCCAGAACCATCTTCTAAGTAGATAGAATCATCCCCAGACACCAGACGCATCCCAAAGAGACACACGGGGCATCCATGCGACGAGACCTTCAACCAGAAACGGGGCACCAGGATGGATCAGACAGGTCCGGAGGGCAGAGGGAGTCTGGATCACTGGCAGCTCAGGAACGACATGTGTAGCTCGACAGAGAGAGAGAGAGAGAGAAAGAGTGAAAGGGGGAGACAGGGGGAGAGAGGAAAGAGAAAGAGGGGGAGAAAGAGAAGAGGAGGAGAGATTGCAATTAGGTATGGTCACAGTCACAATGTATAATGTGAATGTATATTTACTGTAGAGTGCAAGCAGGGACTCCGGCAGGACTAACTATGACAGCATAATTAAAAGGGAGAGCCAGAAGGAAACACAAACATGAGGGCTCCCTGAGATGTAAAGCAAACAATCACCTCACCGTCAACAAACCTGAGTGATCAAATGAGACTGAGGAAGACAGCATCTAAACATACCAGTTCACCATAATACTCTACGTCCATGAGTCCCCCAGATCTGCTCCTTTACCTTATGGCAAATCTATTTATAAAAATGCTTGGCTAAATAAATAGGTTTTGAGCCTAGACTTAAACACTGATACTGTGTCTGAGTCCCGAACACTATTTGGAAGACTATTCCATAATTTTGGGGCTTTGTAAGAAAAAGCTCTGCCCCCAGCTGTAGTTTTCATAATACGTGGTACTGATAAGCAGCCTGCATCCTTTGACCGAAGTAGGCGTGGCGGATCGTAAGACACTAGCAGTTCGCTCAGATACTGCGGCGCAAGACCATTTAATGCTTTATATGTCAAGAGTAGTATTTTAAAATCAATGCGAAATTTCATAGGGAGCCAATGTAGCGAAGATAGGATAGGTGTGATGTGCTCATATCTTCTGGTTCTAGTGAGGACTCTCGCTGCTGCATTCTGGACTAGTTGAAGCTTGTTTATGCACCTAACTGAACAACCAGACAGTAAGGCATTACAATAGTCCAACCTAGAAGTGATAAAAGCATGAACTAGTTTTTCTGCATCGTTTAGCGACAATATATTTCTTATTTTGGCAATATTTCTGAGGTGAAAGAATGCTATCCTGGTGATATTATCTACATGAGCTTCAAATGAAAGGCTGAAATCTATAATCACGCCGAGGTCTTTTACTGTTGCACTTGACGGAACAGAAAGGTCATCTAAAGTTACGGTGTGATCTAAGATTTTACTTCTAGCTGTATGCGGTCCTATGACTAGAACTTCTGTCTTATCCGGATTAAGCAGAAGGAAGTTAATTAGCATCCAATTTCTTATGTCCTGAACACATTGCTCAACTTTAGTAAGATGGTTTTTCTCATCAGGTTTTGTTGAGACGTATAGCTGTGTGTCGTCAGCATAACAATGAAAACTAATACCATGCTTACGGATTATGTTGCCCAGAGGAAGCATGTAAAGGGAAAAAAGCAGTGGGCCTAAAACTGAACCCTGCGGAACGCCAAACTCCACTAGAGAACATGCAGAATAATCACCATTTAAGTCATACTGATAACGATCGGTCAAATAGGATCTGAGCCAGGAGAGGGTTGTACCCTTAATTCCTACTAAAGTTTCTAATCTGTGAAGAAGAATAGCATGATCAATAGTGTCAAAAGCTGCACTGAGGTCGAGTAATACAAGCATAGTTACACAACCCTGATCAGAGGCCAATAGGAGGTCATTTACTACTTTAACTAGTGCTGTTTCTGTGCTGTGATGAGGCCTAAATCCTGACTGATACAGTTCATGTATGCCATTTCTATGTAGATATGAGCATAGCTGCTCCGCTACTATCTTTTCCAGAATCTTAGAGATAAAGGGGAGGTTTGATATTGGCCTGTAATTGGACAGCTGACAGGGGTCGAGGTCAGGTTTCTTAATTATTGGTTTAATAACTGCTACTTTAAAAGATTTTGGAACATAACCAATGCTAAGTGAGGAATTAATTATTCTCAACAGCGGTTCTGTTATTACTGGTACTATCTGTTTAAGAAAATGTGTCGGTATAGGATCTAATATACAGGTTGATGAATTTGCAGAAGAGATGAGTGAAATTAGTTCATTCTCTTCAAGAGGAGTAAAGTATTCTAGGTTTGAATCTGACATGGCTAGGTTAACATCAGTATCAATTACATTGTTTGGTTTCAAAGCCTCAATTTTATGCCTGATATTTACAATTTTATTATTAAAAAAGTTCATGAAGTCCTCACTATTGCATGATGTTGTTGTGGAGATTTCTGTAGTGGTCTTATTTCTGGTTAATTTGGCTACAGTATTAAATAAAAATCTAGGATTATTTTTATTTTCTTCTATAAGAGTGGAGAGATACGTTGATCTAGCTACACTAAGAGCTTTCCTATAGTTCAGGATGCTCTCTTTCCATGCTATTTGAAATACCAACAATTTAGTTTGACGCCATTTACGCTCTAATTTCCGAGCAGTCTGTTTTAAAGTGCACGTGTGATCGTTATACCAGGGAGCGAGTTTCTTATCTCTAATAATTTTTCTTTTAGCTGGAGCTACATTATCTAAGGTACAACGAAGTGTCGACTCTAAATATTCAGTCGCCTGATCGAGTTCTGTGGGGTCAGACGGTGGCTTGTTGGTGCTTTATAATCCGTAATTGTCCTAAATCCCTGCCACAGGCTCCTAGAGTCACTCTGTTGAAGCTGTGACTCTAGTTTTCTCCCGTAGCGCTGCTTCGCCTCTTTCATCGCCTTCCTGACGTTATATGACGCAGCCTTGTATGGTTCCATGTCCCCCGACGCAAGTCCCGTGTTGTAGGCAGCGGTGCGAGATCTCAGAGCATCGCGGATGGTTTTATCCACCCATGGCCTTCAAGTTGGGAATTGTTCTGATAGTCTTTTTCTCCACAGTATCATCCGCTAGCTTCCCAATGAATCCCTCAACCGCTTCCGTAAATACGCTGACGTCATCATCGGAGCTGTTTCTGAACATGTCCCAGTCTGCGTCCTCGAGTGCGTCCTGTAACGGCCACCGATTGGTCTGTCCAGCACGCGACCTCCCTCTGAACCGGAACTTCCTGTTTCAGCCTTTGTTTGTATTTTGGCATGAGGAAGATGGCGGCGTGGTCGGATTTACCAAACGCTGGACGAGATTGCGCCTTGTAAACGTCTTTGACCGTAGTATAACAATGGTCCAGTGTCCTTTCGCCCCTGGTGGGGCAGGTGATATGCTGATAAAAGTTCGGCGCTGCGTGTTTGAGGTTGGCACTATTAAAGTCCCCCGCCACAATGAGCGCAGCATCCCGGTGTTGTGTCTGGTGCTGTGTGAGCGCCTCATGCAGCTCGCATAAGGCCGTGTCTGTGTCCGCTTGTGGTGGGATATAAACAGCGCTGATTATGGCGACCGATGTGAACTCCCGTGGAAGATAAAAAGGGCTACACATGATGTACAGTAGTTCCAGGTTTGGTGTCCAGGAGCGTGTAAGAGGAACAACACTCGCGCTGTTGCACCTGCTGCTGTTCACCATTAAACACACGCCCCTCCTCTGTCCATGCGGTGAACCGAGAAGAATTCTGCTGGTTGTATGGTGTGGTCTGACACCGCTGGGTTCAGCCATGTCTCGGTGAAGCAGAGGAGGTTGCAGTCCTGAATGTCTCTCTGGAAATTTATCCTGGCCCTGAGGTCATCGAGTTTGTTCTCCAGTGACTGGACGTTGGCGAGCCGGATGCTAGGCAGAGGTGTGCGGTGTGCACGAGCTCTCAGCCTGTTCCTGATGCCGGCTCGTTTCCCTCGGGGCCGCCGCTTCGCGTCGCGTCCATTGTTCTCCCTCAGGATCTCACTCGGCCAGCTTGGATCCGGAGTTAAAAACGTCAATTTGTGAGTACATTTACATTACATTTACATTTGGGCATTTGGCAGACACTCTTATCCAGAGCAACTTACATTTTTATCTCATTACACATCTGAGCAGTTGAGGGTTAAGGGCCTTTGCTCAAGGGCCCAACAGTGGCAACTTGGTGGTTCTGATGTTTGAACCTGGGACCTTCCGAACCGTGGTCCAATGCCTTAACCACTGAGCTACCCCTGGCCCCAGGGGTATACATTGTATACCAATAGAAATAAGAGTGTCTCTATCATACCTAATGTACTCAATGGTGGTGATTTTGCCGATTTTAAAACACTGTAAACTAACTTAAAAGACAAAAACAAAGAAAAGGTGGTCGGAGCAGTCGTGACGGCAGCCGACCTCACCGGCGCCATCTTGGATTCTGTCTGTTACTGAATGTACACTGTCATCAGATTTACAGAGATTTACGCCATCATTTGAGATGGCAGTGCGAGGAAATCTTGTGAGGAACCAGACTCAACAGGGAACCCATCTGTTGTTATCCTCAATGGACAACAGGGATTAATCTGCAGTCATACTGTGTGTTAGGAGGCTGGAGGTGTTTAAGTTAATATAGAGCCTAGTTTGTTATTATTATCCATGGAGTCATGTAATTAATTGTCCATCGCTGCAAGAGGACTTGGCAACAGGCCGACTCTCAACTGCTGTGGTCTGTGAACATTTTCCAACATAAGGCCAATCGCCACCGCTCTGCAGCCCCCAGATACCGCGTAGGTCAAAGAATGATGCTGTCCACACGAGACTTACCCTTCAAGACCATGTCAAGAAAATTGTCTCCCAGGTATATTGGACCCTTCCTCATTTCCTGTGTCACTGACCCTTGCTCCGTTAAGCTTTCTCTGCCATTGTCCATATCAACCACACCTTCCATGTGTCTCAGATCCGATGACTGGTCTCCTGTCCATTATCCCCTTCAACCCAACCACCCCCCGTCTCATCGAGAGGTCGATGATAAGCTCCTCAGATCCTGCCACCAGGGACGCGGCCTACAATGCTGAGAGGGGTAAGCTGGATACCTGCCAGGTTTGTTCTTGACAAGTCCCTGATCACAGAGTTCCATAGGCTCAACCCCGAGGACCCATGTAGAATGCCCTGTGGTGTTATTAGCAGGGAGGGAACTGTCACAACACGCCAGATCACGCCGATAGCAAGTAATCTGAATCACTCCTGTTACAGCTCTGCGCCGCCTCTTTTTTTTTGCCGCCTCAATCATGGCTCAAGCTCACCTGTTGCTGCTTTGGAACCTCTCCTTATTTAAGGTGCTCCAAGAAATCTACCCGTTGTTTTGTCACAGTTTTTTGGTTACGACCTCGCTTTGTTTCTCAGTTTCTTCTTTGTCTTTGCGCCACGGATCTTGCACTCTATTGAATTTACTGGCTTTGAACTTCACTCCAGTTTTACCATGAGACTGCCTGCTCTTGGATTTAAACACACAATTGGATTTACTGACTTTGAACTCCTGAACTTTATACAAACCACTCGTCAGGCGTTCAAAACCGGTTCTGCAGCAGGTGAAAACCTGGCCATCTCTGCTCTTCATGACTGCTTCGAGAACACTGACTGGAACATGTTTAGGGAGGCTGCGACTTACGGCGACTTCACTGACTTGGAGTACTACACATCATCAGTAACTCTGCCTTCAGAGCAGGGGACAAAGTGGCCCTAAGAATAGCAAGGGCCAAACTGTCCTGGGCCATCAGAGATGCAAAGCACGCACACACCCAGAGAATGCACAACAACTTCAAGGACAACGGTGACACACGGTGCATGTGACAGGGCATACAAGCCATCACCAACAACAGGACATCATCACCTGCCTGTTCAATTCAATTCAATTCAATTCAGTTTTATTTGTATAGCGCTTTTAACAATTGACATTGTCTCAAAACAGCTTTACACAATCAAAAGAATTATTTAAGTTTGTATGGAATGTGAATGTGTATGAATCAAAATGTTCAGATATTCCCTGGCGAGCAAGCCCGAGGGCGACAGTGGCAAGGAAAAACTCCCTGAGACGGTAATAGGAAGAAACCTTGAGAGGAACCAGACTTGATAGGGAACCCATCCTCATCTGGGTGAAACAGATAGCAGGAAATGATCTGCATTTATACAGTGTTAAGTGTTAGGTTCAGCTATAATAGTTGATGTTAATTGATGTTATAATACTTGATGTAAAATGGAGTCCAGTAGTTATTCGAGACTCAGATAGACTTGTAGAAAGTTCCAGTCCTGAACTATCGAATTGTCAAGTCCTCAGAGAAACAGCTGACCACACCAGTCGAGGCCAGAACCATCTTCTAAGTATAGAGAATCATCCCCAGACACCAGACGCATCCTAAAGAGACACACGGGGCATCCATGCGATGAGACCTCCAACCAGAAACCAGGCACCAGGATGGATCAGACAGGTCCGGAGGGCAGAGGGAGTCTGGATCACTGGCAGCTCAGGAACCACATGTGTAACTCGACAGAGAGAGAGAGAGAGAGAGAAAGAGTGAAAGGGGGAGACATGGGGAGAGAGGAAAGAGAAAGAGGGGGAGGAAGAGAAGAGGAGGAGAGATTGCAATTAGGTATGGTCACAGTCACAATGTCTAATGTGAATGTATATTTACTGTAGAGTGCAAGCAGGGACTCCGGCAGGACTAACTATGACAGCATAACTAAAAGGGAGAGCCAGAAGGAAACACAAACATGAGGGGGAACTGAGATGTAAAGCAAACAATCACCTCACCGTCAACAAACCTGAGTGATCAAATGAGACTGAGGAAGACAGCATCTAAACATACCAGTTCACCATAATACTCTACGTCCATGAGTCCCCCAGATCTGCTCCTTTACCTTATGGCAAATCTATTTATAAAATGCTTGGTTAAATAAATAGGTTTTGAGCCTAGACTTAAACACTGAGACTGTGTCTGAGTCCCGAACACTATTTGGAAGACTATTCCATAATTTTGGGGCTTTGTAAAAAAAAGCTCTGCCCCCAGCTGTAGTTTTCATAATACGCGGTACTGATAAGCAGCCTGCATCCTTTGACCGAAGTAGGCGTGGCGGATCGTAAGACACTAGCAGTTCGCTCAGATACTGCGGCGCGAGACCATTTAATGCCTTATATGTCAAGAGTAGTATTTTAAAATCAATGCGAAATTTCACAGGGAGCCAATGCAGTGAAGATAGGATAGGGGTGATGTGCTCATATCTTCTGGTTCTAGTGAGGACTCTCGCTGCTGCATTTTGGACTAGCTGAAGCTTGTTTATGCACCTAACTGAACAACCAGACAGTAAGGCATTACAATAGTCCAACCTAGAAGTGATAAAAGCATGAACTAGTTTTTCTGCATCATTTAGCGACAATATATTTCTTATTTTGGCGATATTTCTAAGGTGAAAGAATGCTATCCTGCTGATATTATCTACATGAGCTTCAAATGAAAGGCTGGAATCTAGCGTGACAGTGACGGCTCCCTTCCAGATGCGCTGAACAGCTTCTACGCATGGTTCAACATGCATAACGATGTGACTGCGAGGACGACCACCCCTACAGCGAATAGTGAGGACAGCTGAGACAACCCCCCCACACACATTCTTCACCTTCCTGCCATCAGGAAAACGGTACCT
The DNA here is from genome assembly GCA_030522415.1 of Channallabes apus. Classification (NCBI taxonomy): domain Eukaryota; kingdom Metazoa; phylum Chordata; class Actinopteri; order Siluriformes; family Clariidae; genus Channallabes; species Channallabes apus. The sequence continues at coordinate 486,055 of CM060112.1, forward strand.
AATCAGACTGTGCGACAGTTTTTACCCACAAGCCATCCGTCTCCTCAATACAAAGGGACTGGACTGATAAAACACACACACACACACACACACACAAATGGAAACTCATCAGGAACTTTACACCGCATTCCAAATTATTATGCAAATTGGATGTAAGTGCCATAAACATTAAATGTTTAGTTTTTAAATTAAACTCATGGATGGTATTGTGTCTCAGGGCTCTTTGGATCACTGAAATGAATCTCAGACATGTGTGATAATTAGTTTGCCAGATGAGCTCAATTAAAGGAAAAGTACAGAAGAAGATTGTTCCACATTATTATGCAGGCCACAGGTTTCAAGCAATATGGGAAAGAAAAAGTATCTCTCTGCTGCCGAAAAGCGTCAAATATTGCAATGCCTTGGACAAGGTATATAAACATTAGATATTTCATGAAAACTTAAGCGTGATCATCGTACTGTGAAGACATTTGTGGCTGATTCAGCGCACAGACAGGGTCGTGCAGATAAAGGCATAATGAAGAAGGTTTCTGCCAGACAAATTCATAGGATTAAGAGAGCAGCTGCTAAAATGCCATTACAAACCAGCAAACAGGTATTTGAAGCTGCTGGTGCCTCTGGAGTCCCGCGAACCTTAAGGTGTAGGATCCTTTAAAGGCTTACAGTTGTGCATAAACCTACTATTCGGCCACCGCTAACCATTGCTCACAAGCAGAAACGGTTGCAGTGGGCCCAGGCATACATGAAGACATGTTTTTAAATGCAGTCTTGTTTACTGATGAGTGTCGTACAACCCTGGATGGTCCAAATGAATGGAGTAGTGGATTGTTGGTGGGTGGCCACCATGTCCCAACAAGGCTGCGACGTCAACAGGGAGGTGCCGGAGTCATATTTTGGGTCTTATCACCAACGGTAATGAGACAGCATACAGGGAGGAGGTCAGATCAGATCCCTAACACATTGGTGCCAGGAAAATCATCTCTCCCTCAGTGTCGGAAAGAACAAAGAGCTGATAGTGGACTTCCGGAGGTGTAGAGGTCCATTCCCCCATCATCATCAACGGCGCTGCTGCGGAGAGAGTGAGCAGCTCCAGTTTCCTGGGTGTTCTTATTGCAGAGGATCTCACATGGTCAGTTCATACGGACAATAACAGTGAATAGACAACATCCCAGGCAGAGTGCTCAGAGAATGTGCTGAACAGCTGGCAGATGTTCTCACCGACATCTTCAACATCTCTCTGAGCAGCGCCATCGTTCCCACGTGCTTCAAGGCCACCACCATCATGCCCGTGCCCAAGAAGTCTACTGTGTGCTGTCTCAATGACTACCGTCCCGTTGAACTTACACCCACCATCATGAAGTGCTTCGAGTGGCTCGTCATGAGACACATCAAGACCCTGCTGCCCCCCTCACTGGACACACTGCAATTTGCGTACCGTCCTAACCACTCAATGGACGATGCCATCTCACCTACACTCCATCTTGCCCTCACACACTTGGACAAGAAGGACACATACGTTCGAATGCTGTACATAGATTTCAGCTCAGCATTCAACACTATCATCCCCCAACAACTGATCGGGAAGCTGAGCCTGTTGGGCCTGAACACCCCCCTCTGCAACTGGATCCTGGACTTTCTGACCGGAAGGACTCAGTCAGTACGGATTCGGAACTGCACCTCCAGCACCACCACACTGAGCACTGGGGCCCCACAAGGCTGTGTGCTCAGTCCCCTGCTGTTCACACTGCTGGCTCACGACTGTGTAGCCACACACAGTTCGAATCACATCATTAGGTTTGATGATGTGGGTCTCATTAGCAAGAATGACGAGTCAGCGTACAGAGAGGAAGTGCAGAGGCTAACAGACTGGTGTAAAGACAACAACCTGTCTCTGAATGTTGACAAGACAAAGGAGATGGTTGTTGACTTTAGGAGGATACGAGGCGACCATTCTCTGCTGAGCATCGACGGCTCCTCTGTGGGAATCGTCGAAAGCACCAAATTCCTGGGTGTCGATCTAGAGAAGGACCTCAGCTGGTCCCTCAACACCAGCTCCCTACACAAGAATTTTTATTTTTATTTATTTATTTACCTTTATTTAACCAGGCAAGACAGATTAAGAACAGGTTTCTTATTTACAACTGTGGCCTGGCAAAGGCTGAGCCTTTTGGGGGACGTAGGGGAACTGACAAAAAAAATAAAAAATGAAACATTTTAAGAAATATAAATGAAATTACGAAAAAATAATAATAATAATTTAAATACATATATATACACACACAGATACATAGGCACACATGCACATATATATACACACATATGTACAAGCATATGCATATACATACATATACACACATACATACATACACATATAGACATGTGAAGAGTGGAGCAGCAATAAATAAGAGCAGCTAGTCAAAATAACAGCTACAGACGTCTTTGAAGTGGGCTGAAATCCGTGAATGAAAAACAGACTTAGGAATGAGATTGTCCAGTTTTAACGTTTTTTGCAGATCATTCCAATCTCTAGCAGCAGCGTTCTGAAAAGATGACAGGCCAAATGCAGAAGAAGCCTTAGGAACTGTCAGCTGAATCAGGTTAGCAGAACGGGTGTTATACCCAGAAGAAAAGGAGTGTAACAGTTCTTGTAGGTAAGGAGGGTACAAGCCGAGTACAAGCCCAACAGCGTCTCTTCTTTCTGAGAAGACTGAGGAAGGCCCAGCTTCCACCACCGATCCTGACCACCTTCTATAGAGGAACTATCGAGAGCATCCTGAGCGGCTGCATCACGGTCTGGTTCGGGAATTGTGCCGCAAGATCCTACAGCGGATAGTGAGGACAGTGGAGAAGATCATCGGGGTCTCTCTCCCCTCTATTGAAGACATCAACACCACACGCTGCATCTGAAAAGCCACCAGCTTTGTGGCTGATCAGACACACCCTCTCACACACTCTTCACACTCCTGCCATCTGGAAAAAGGTACACACACACATACACACATATACATTATCACTCAGCTTAACTCAACTACCTCAAAATATTGGGACTGGACTGACATATCCACACAAGCGCAGGCACACTGTCCTACACTACCAAATTATCTGTCATGCACACTTGGTCCGTGGCCAGCACTAGGACCCGGAAGTAATGCGGTCATGAACCAGGAAGTATAAAAGGAGTAAACAAACGATAGTACAACGCTCAGTCATTGAGTTTTTCTGATGCCATGTCGGAATCGTTCACCAAACCGTGAGTACTCACACTTTTTGGTCTGCTTCCTGATTGATTGTGTATTTCTAGGACGCGGGTTAGATTGTGTCTTTCCCTTACTCCCCTATCATGAGAGTCCTTAGATTAAAGAGCGTGATTATCCTGCCTATTCGTGTTTTCTCCACGTTTGGGTTTACCATTCACGCAACAAAGGGCTAACCGCTAAAGCTACATACGTCTTCTGGTCTTCTGAGGTTAGTTCTGACATTATCATACACACAAATCTGTAAGTGCTTCACTGTTTATTGCTTTTGCACAATAATCATTACTGGGGAGTCACATGATGACAAGTTGGGAAATGGCAGCACGCTAGAGCACAGCTCTGGAAACCCACCAGAAATTACATTACTTAAGACATTTGCTTCGCAAATTCAAACAAATTTCGATTGATAATTTACTTCTTACTTGAAGTAAACAACGGACGACAAGATGACATCTTCCAAGCAGTCAATTCGAGGGGTTCAAACATGCCTAAAAACAACGGGTGCAGAAGCCAGCGACTTCCCGTCACCAGAGTCAAGTAAAGTTAATCAAAACCCAAACTTGAAAGATCTTTTTGCCGAAATTCGCAAAATAAACTCTACTTTGCAAGGGGTAGCAAATGATGTGATCACTATTAAAGCGACCACTACGGAACTTAAAGATGCGATTAGCTCTGTGCAGGCCCGACTCGACGAAGCTGAGAATCGTTTTTCGCACGTGGAGGATGTATAGAATCGTCTGGAGGGTGATAACGAGAGGATGGTGAAACTTGTGGACGAGCTTTGGAATAAAACCAAGGACTTAGAAAACCGTAGTCGATGGAATAACATTAAAATATTCGGCCTTAAAGAGGGGAAAGAAGCAGGCTACAAAATGAACGAGTATGTACTTAAGATCCTATCAGAAGGCTTTTCTGGTTGACGGGACCGGAGTTCGAGATAGAGTGCAGTCACCGGAGTTTCGAACCTAAGCCTAACGATGATCAACGTCCCCGAGTCGTGATGATGAAATTTCTGCGTTATACCGCGAGGGAGAGAGTCCTGGCAGAAGCAAAAAAGAGCAAAGGATTAAAATGGGAAGACTGCAAGCTGTCCTTTTTTGAGGATATGTCGAGGGAGAGAGCAATGATGAGGAAAAAATTCTCTGCAGCAAAGAAGTAACTTTGGGACCACGAGGTTCGACATACGCTGGTTCATCCAGCGACACTTAAGTTTACTTGGAAAGGGAAGAAGCAAAGTTTCACGGATCACAAGAAAGCAGAAAGTTATATAAAGGAGTACATCCAACTACAAGGAGGTAATGAGTAAATAATTTGCAATATGTAAGTCGAAGTATTATGAGACATGATTCAGAAGGTGGGCCCGGGAAAGCTTTGGGGTCTGTCTTCCCGAGTTAGCGAGTGCGCTGACTAATGAGCATCATGGACCAAAATGTTTCACCCACAATCGGGTTTCTGTCCCTTAAGGACAGTGTTTTTTGTTTACATTTTTCTTGCTTTTTTGGATTTTTTTTGTATGCATTTTAAGGTTCTGTTGTTCACAAAAATGGTGGAAGTTTATCTGTTGGTTTTTGCTCAGATGTGACAGTGGAGATAATAGCAGCTTATATGTTAAAGGGTTATTTTACCTTCTTATTTGGAGCACGGCAGGGAAGTTGTCATGGAGCACATCAGGTGCAAAGTATTATATTTTATTAGTGTGGGATGGATAGGCAAATTATAAATATTATAACTTGGAATATAAACGGATGTGGGTCACCTGTTAAAAAGAAGAAAATACTTACATATCTTAAGCTAGGAAAAGTTTATATTGCATTTATGCAAGAAACACATTTTAAGGACGAAAAGGTAGCTTTGAAACTAAGACGGGATTGGGTCGGACATGTTTTTCATAATTTGGTATCAAGCAAGAGAAGCGGAGTAGTTATTCTAGTGAGAAAAAAATACATTTTGTATTAACAAATCAACATAAAGACAAGGACGGTTGTATACTCTGCATAGAAGCTAAGCTTATTGATGTTCAAGTAGTGCTGTGCAATACAGTATATATGCACCAAATAAGGAGGAGCCTGAATTCTTTCATGAAGTAAACGAAGTTTTGGCGAACCTCGAGGGATACGTTATACTTGGAGGTGACTTTAATCAAACTATGGATGGCATCCTGGACAGAAGTCAAAAGATGATCAGATCCAACCCCAGAGACAGGGCTGCTATCCACACTCTGAAGGATGACAATGGACTAACAGATATTTGGAGACTGGTTAATTCATGAGAAAGGGAATACACATTATTCTCAAATTGTCACAAGTCCTTTTCGAGAATTGATTATTTTTTTATCTCCAACTCATTAATTGACTCTGTTGCTGACTGTATAATTGGTGCTATATCATTGACAGATCATGCACAGGTGGAGCTGAAATTAGTAATGAAGATAATAAGAAAAGAGGGAGGTGGAGATTAAATACTTTTATGTTGGATGATAAGGTCTTTGTAAATTCATTACAGGATGACATAAAGATGTTTTTTGAGCTTAATATTGGGTCAACTCCAAGATTAGCAACAGTATGGGATGCATCTAAAGCATATATCAGGGGAAAATGTATTGCTTATGCTAGTAGACAGAAAAAATAATATTTCGGAAAAGTGAAACTTTTAGAAAAACAAATTAGTGATTTAGAAAAAGAATTGGTGCAAGGTTTCACGGAAACAAAATTTAAACAGTTTTGTCAGTTAAAATTTGATTTACACGAATTCTTTAACAAAAAAGCAGAATATGCTTTATTTAAATTGAAGACCAAGAAAGTGGGGAAACAGCTGGGAAACTTAGCTAGACAGATAAAGCAATGTGATGAATCTCATATCATACCTGCAATTAAGGAAGGAAATAAGGTGCTTGAAGGGACAGATCCTGCTAATTACCGTCCAATAAGTTTATTGAATGTAGACTTCAAAGTGTTCACAAAGTTACTAGCCTCGAGATTAGAAGGTATTTTACCTAAAATAATATATAAAGATCAGGTGGGCTTCATTAAATATAGATCTTCGACCGACAGTATAAGGAGGCTATTACATCTGATATGGATGAATCATTGTAGTTCAGACCCCATTGTGGCGATATTCCGAGATACGGAAAAAGCCTTTGATAGGGTGGAGTGGGGGTTTCTGTTTGCACCCTTAGAGAAATATGTTTTGGTTCAGGTTTTTTGAAGTGGGTTAAAATTCTCTACTCCAACCCTAAAGCAGCTATAATAACTAATGGAATAACTTCTTTTTTTTATTTGTCTAGGTCCACTCGTCAAGGCCGCCCTCTCAGTCCATTACTTTTTATATTAGTTTTAGAACCGCTTGCGTCAATGATTAGAGAAGACCCAAGAATTAAAGGCATATTTGCTGGGGGAAGAGAACACAAATTATTATTATATGCTGAGGACATATTGCTTTTACTTAAAGAACCAGCATGTTCCTTACCAGTACTTCTTAATGTGCTTGAATCTTATTCAAAATTTTCAGGATATAAAATAAACTGGCATACAGTAATTCAGAGGCTATGCCAATATCACGAGTATGTTTTTCTTCCTCGGTGAGCACATTTAAATTCAAATGGATGAATAAAGGAATTAAATATTTAAGCATCAATTTGAACCCTAATTTAGAGAATATATTGTATTTAGGAAATATGGCATTCAATTTCACTGTTATGCAGACGATACCAACTCTATCTCTCCTATAAACCTTCCATGATGTCTCTCCCTTCTGCTCTTGTTGAGTGCCTTGAAGAGTTAAAGGCTTGGTTTTCAAGAAATTTTCTTAAATTGAATAATAGTAAAACTGAAATTCTTCTTGTTTGCACAAAATCAACATTAGGAAAGGCAAACATTTCTTCTGTTTTAATTGACAATCTTAAAGTTACTTTATCCAACCAGGTCAAAAGCTTGGGAGTCATCTTTGATCAAACACTGTCATTCGAAGCCCATATTAATAGTGTTACCCGCTCAGCAGTCTTTCATATTAGGAATATCAATCGTTTACGTCCCGCCCTTTCAACGAAGAGTACGGATATTCTTGTGCATGCTCTTGTTACATCAAGAATTGATTATTGCAATGCTTTATTTTATGGGCTTCCTTCAAAAATACTTCATACAGTAAATTGCAGTTAGTACAAAATCCTGCTGCTCGAGTCATATCCAAAACTTCTAGTTTTCAACACATCACTCCCGTTTTGCAAAATCTGCACTGACTCCCTGTTAAATACCGTGTAGATTTTAAGGTTCTACTTTAACCTACAAAGCACTAAACAACTTCATATCTTCTGGACCTTCTTGATATACATTTCCTGTCGCGTGATTTAAGGTCTGCCTCTACAATTACGTACACTCGTTCGTCCATGTACACGGACAGTTTCTATGGGGTCTCGAGCCTTTGGTTATGTGGCACCTTTTTTATGGAACCGACTTCCTGTCGAGATCCGGAACAGTCCAAGTCTCCCAGTTTTTAAATCTCGTCTAAAAACCTGTTTGTTTAGGCAAGCTTTTATGTAATGCAGTTTTTCTGTCTGTTTTGTTTTTAATCACTGTTCTTATACTTTGACTGTAAGGTGTCCTTGAGTGCCATGAAAGGCGCCATCAAATAAAATGTATTATTATTATTATTATTATTATTATTTAAATATGGAACCTTTGTTGCAGAAAATACTGACAAAATTAGTTAGCTGGAAAAAACTTATCTTAACTTTATGGGGAAAGACTAATATAATAACAGATGGTCCCTGTTACCATGCCTCCTCAGATATACAGTATACACAATATAATGCTATGATTAAAAAAATTTTATGGGAAGGTAAAAGACCCAGGATCGGGGTAAATAAATTATGGTTGCCTAGAGACAGGGGCGGCTTAGCATTACCTAATGTAGAGCTATATAAAATAGCATTTGAAATCTCTAAGCTTGCTAGACATTGGGGGAATGAGGATTCAGATTTAGATTGGGTATTGATAGAACAACAACTTACTTTCCCTTTCAGGCCAATAGAGGCTTTTTACCAAAATTCAGAGTGGGACTTACAACACCCAATGAACAACCCAATACTGGTGTCAAAATTACTCTTCAGTATGGAATAACCCTCACATTAAAGTTGGTAAAAAGCCCTTGTTTTGGGGACAGTGGTTTAGAAATGGAATACATACACTAAAGGGTTTATTTAGTAATAATACGCTTTTGTCTTTTAATAATTTGAAAGAAAAATTTCAGTTAGAAGGCCATGATCATTTCTGGAAATATTTACAAATTAGACACTGTTTGAAGGTAAAGGTTCCCATGGAACAAAATAAAAATGTTTTAGAAAATTTCTTTGAACTACCAAGACCTGTCCAAAAAACATCTAAATTTTACCAACTCTGTTTAAGGGTCGATGACAATAACTGTGAAAACCTAAGACTGATTTGGCAGAGAGACATCGATAGCGACATAGATACAGTAAAGACACCTGGAAGAGAATTTTGTCCAAGAGTGGAAAGTATATAAAAGAAGCAAGAGGCAGATTTATTCAATATAAGGTATTACACAGGTATTATTACACACCAGTTCGACTTTTTAGAATGGGTTGTATGGAAGATAATAAATCCTGGAAATGTAAAGAAGAAAATGGTACATATATGCATGCTCTATGGCAGTGGTTCTCAAAGTGTGGGGCCCCACTAGTGGGGAATACAGACATGACAGGTGGGGTGCAATGAATGGGAGGAAATTAGTGGAAAATAATAGGAAAGTACCTATTCTAATTCATGCTTTTCTTTATTGATAATGAAGAGAGTACACTAAAAACTAAACAATCACACACAAATAAACAGATCATTAATACAAGTAAATTGAATTGAAACCTGCGCGACCCACTGGGCAGCGCTGCGCGACTCTGACAGAAATAAACCGCGCCGACCATCAAAGTACATTTTACCCCGCTGGGATGCACACGTACAAACCAGGCATGGCAAGGCGGAACCAATATTAAACAGTCCTGACATTTTTAAATAAAAACACAGTGAGTCGCGCAGGTTTGTGATTCGAGCGGCACTGCGCGATCCACCGGGCTGCGCAAATAAACCAGATCATCACTGCGCTGTCCAGATAGTCGCGCTGCGCTGTATTTGCGCAGATATTCGGTTCAATCGGGTGCCACGGTTTCGTCCCACTTTTGATGTGTTTGGCTTCACATACACTTCGACAATGGAAGAAGACGCTGCAGCAGCAGTGAGTTTGCTTACATGTGACAAAACCAACAACGAGGAGATTGTAAAGAAAAAAGCTGCCTCGTCTGTGTTGTGGAATCGGTTTGGGTATAAGAAAAGTGATACGAATGAGATGAACGTGATTTGTGAGGTACACAAGTGCACTTTTTTTAACAAGTGGTGGAAACACGTCAAACCTTTTCTATCATCTGAAATCCAAGCATCCAAGCGAATATGGCCAAAGTAAGAAAAATGCGGCAAACCTCAGCAATTCACAGTTTATATAAAATTTTATATAAAATACAAGGTTTCTTTGTGTTTTAATTTTTATTTATGCATTTTCAGATACAAATTGCTATATTGTGATATATATCGTTATCGAGGTAGAAAATTGCTTCTACCGTGATAGAAGATTTTAGTCTTGAATAATGAAGCCTATATCTTGAGCTTGGATTCATGGTGGTGATGGTGGGGGCAGAAGAGAGACCTGTGTGTGTTTTGTGTCTTATACCGCTGGCAGCAGACCGCATGAGACCCAAAAAATTAGGAAGACATTTAGAGACAACACACTCCAGTCACGTTAATAAACCACTCAACTTCTTTCAAAGAAAGCTGGCAGAATACAGACAGCAGGATAATCGCATGGTAACATCTGAATCAGTGGACAGCAAAGCACAAATGGCTTCATTCAAAGTTGCATACAGAATTGGCCAGTGCAAAAAAACTACAAACGAGTAGCTGCTGAGCAGCTAATAAACATGGGGTCAATTATGCAAAGATATGTGACAACGTAAGCCTTGTATAACAATTGCACGTGTATTTTATCTATTTTGAATTTGGTGTTGTTTGATCTTATTGGTTTAGAAATTGATATTTCAATAAACAGTAAACTTGGCAGATTTTGTTATTATTTTGTTGACAAGTGGGGCTTGAAAATTCGCTCACCCCCTTAAGTGGGGAATGACAGAAAAAGTTTGAGAACCACTGCTCTATGGGAATGTTCAAAGATTCAACCTTTTTGGAAAGCTGTAGAAGCGCCGAGCAGCGGTCATGTGACCGCAAGGGGGAAAAAAAAAACCCAACAACTTCACACTCGATCAAAATCCAGGACCCTCCTTTCATGACTTTTCCTAGATCTGTGAGATTAATCACCCAGCATGCTTAAATTTTTTAAATCGCACCAGTAAAAGCCAGTATGAAGCTATTTTGCTCTTATTTACGTGAAATCGCTGACAGCTGCGCGACGGCGTGACGTTTCCTGCCTTTTCCAACCTGCGATTCTCATTTCTCTCAGCAGATGGCGCAAGGGATCGCGCATAATATCTATGCGTCATTCAGTGTGTCTATCTCAGGTTTCATTCCGTATATGCAGTTTATATATATCAATTATATCAATATATATATATATATATATATATATATATATATATATATATATATATATATAGTGGTGTGAAAAACTATTTGCCCCCTTCCTGATTTCTTATTCTTTTGCATGTTTGTCACACTTAAATGTTTCTGATCATAAAACACATTTAATTATTAGTCAAAGATAACACAAGTAAACACAAAATGTAGTTTTTAAATGAGGGGTTTTATTATTTAGGGAGAAAAAAAATACAAACCTACATGGCCCTGTGTGAAAAAGTAATTGCCCCCTGAACCTAATAACTGGTTGGGCCACCCTTAGCAGCAATAACTGCAATCAAGCATTTGCGATAACTTGCAACGAGTCTTTTACAGCGCTCTGGAGGAATTTTGGCCCACTCATCTTTCCAGAATTGTTGTAATTCAACTTTATTTGAGGGTTTTCTAGCATGAACCTCCTTTTTAAGGTCATGCCACAACATCTCAATAGGATTCAGGTCAGGACTTTGACTAGGCCACTCCAAAGTCTTCATTTTGTTTTTCTTCAGCCATTGAGAGGTGGATTTGCTGGTGTATTTTGGGTCATTGTCCTGCTGCAGCACCCAAGATCGCTTCAGCTTGAGTTGACGAACAGATGGCCGGACATTCTCCTTCAGGATTTTTTGGTAGACAGTAGAATTCATGGTTCCATCTATCACAGCAAGCCTTCCAGGTCCTGAAGCAGCAAAACAACCCCAGACCATCACACTACCACCACCATATTTTACTGTTGGTATGATGTTCTTTTTCTGAAATGCTGTGTTACTTTTACGCCAGATGTAACAGGACACGCACCTTCCAAAAAGTTCAACTTTTGTCTCGTCGGTCCACAAGGTATTTTCCCAAAAGTCTTGGCAATCATTGAGATGTTTTTTAGCAAAATTGAGACGAGCCTTAATGTTCTTTTTGCTTAAAAGTGGTTTGCGCCTTGGAAATCTGCCATGCAGGCCGTTTTTGCCCGGTCTCTTTCTTATGGTGGAGTCGTGAACACTGACCTTAATTGAGGCAAGTGAGGCCTGCAGTTCTTTAGATGTTGTCCTGGGGTCTTTTGTGGCCTCTCGGATGAGTTGTCTCTGCGCTCTTGGGGTAATTTTGGTCGGCCGGCCACTCCTGGGAAGGTTCACCACTGTTCCATGTTTTTGCCATTTGTGGATAGTGGCTCTCACTGTGGTTTGCTGGAGTCCCAAAGCTTTAGAAATGGCTTTATAACCTTTGCCAGACTGATAGATCTCAATTACATTTGTTCTCATTTGTTCCTGAATTTCTTTGGATCTTGGCATGATGTCTAGCTTTTGAGGTGCTTTTGGTCTACTTCTCTGTGTCAGGTAGCTCCTATTTAAGTGATTTCTTGATTGAAACAGGTGTGGCAGTAATCAGGCCTGGGAGTGACTACAGAAATTGAACTCAGGTGTGATATCCAACAGTTTTAACAAGGGGGGCAATCACTTTTTCACACAGGGCCATGTAGATTTGGAGTTTTTTTTTCTCCCTTAATAACGTAAAACTTAATTAAAAAACTACATTTTGTGTTCAATTATGTTATCTTTGACTAATAGTTAACGGTTTTTGATGAGCAGAAACATTTAAGTGTGACAAACATGCAAAAGAATAAGAAATCAGGAAGGGGGCAAATAGTTTTTCACACCACTGTATATATATATATATATATATATATATATATATATATAATCAATTATATCAATTTCACGGAAGCATATGCTTCGCCATATGACAATTCGCCGTTCATTCCCGCATTGATAATCAGCGATATTTTATAAGGAGATTTAGGGATTTAGCTCTACTTAATTTTATAACGTTTTAAGAAAATTCATTAGTTCGTTCATTCTATTTGAAGCTTCTGAAGCTTCGGATGCTTTTTTTTTTGTTTAGATTAGTTCTGAACTCGCTTCCGTGAAACTATCACTAAAACAATGTAATGAGCCCTCCTGAGGATATAAAGCTTTATTATTGTGTTTGAATAAATAATCAGATCTACCACAGCAGATAATAAACTATGGTGTGTCATAACCGAAGCAAACACCACGATTATGCCTCGTTTCGTTCGACGGGAACGTGGTTCACTTGGCCGCGGTGTATTATAAACCTGTGCAATGTTTCACTGTTTATGTTCACATAAGAGGAATAAAAACGAGTGAAATGTGGAAATGATGTGTGGCAACTCAATGAGAACTAAACCAAAGATTTCGGTAACTCCACTGAGTGTAACATCTGCATAGTGACAGTGAACATCTTCACTTTTCCGTTTACCTCTGAAAAAAAAAGCTGTATTTTGTTTGTTTATATTTAGAATTTTTATAACAGTAGAAGAAGTACGCGTGCACACGCACACACACACACACACACACACACACACACACACACACACACACACACACACACACAGACACACACACTCCCCTGAGCCCTCGGGAAACATCCAATCACTGTCGGTATACAAATGAGTCAAGACGTAGCCTAACGTGGTGTCGTGTCGGATTTCAGCGGTCACGGAGTGGGAAGACTTTGAAGAAGCTGCAGTGACAGTAAACAGCTGAACAACTTCACTTTTCCATTTACCTCTGAGGAAAAAAAGCTGTATTTTGTTTGTTTATATTTAGGATTTTTATAGTAGTACAAGAAAGTTACAGTTTGGTCTGTGTACTGTAGTTCGCACCCTTGTAGAGAATAAATAAATGAATAACACCTTCATATCCCCTCTCAAGAGAGTGCCATAGTCCATTGTTAGTTTTAATGATTTGGCTGAAACTAATTATCACTACATAAGTACCCTAACACCATTGATCATGAGTCTCAGCTGAACCTAATTCTATACTTGTAACAGAAAATGTAGATGCAGATTCCAAATGTGTATTTATATGATAGATAGATGTGTGTGTGTGTGTGTGTGTGTGTGTAGGCTCTACGCAGGGGCAAGAGAGGGCAGCGCACCCTCAAATAAATGTCTGTACATGTTAATATCTTCCTAAAATGTATATATTACAAGTTGATAAACTGATCTGCGGTAGCGGAAAAATCAGCTGAAAAAAGGACAGGCTGCAGCGCACACACACACACACACAGACACACACACACACCTCCCTTGAGCCCTCCGTCTGTCGGATTTCAGCGGTCACGGGGTGGAAAGACTTTGAAGCAGTTTATATACGAATCTAAGCTTGAACTTATCAGCATTGTAAATATATAATACTTTTCAAATAAAATTATTACTTGACTCTGAAGTTTAGTTTAGCACACACAAAAAATATGTAGGAGAATGTTTGGGATTTGACATTCCATTATCACCCAGGATGTGTTTGGAGATAAATCAGAGATCTTACAGATCAAAAACAAGGAGTTGTCTCATATTACAGTGGGTGTGGTCACAGCAACACGACTGATACTTAAAGTTTGGAAAGATATTCAGTGTCCTAAAATTAAACTGTGGATTGAATTTATGACTGAGAATGTAATGGGTGTTTCATAAAGTACGCAGTTTTTAAAAATGCAATAAATCAGCCAAAATCGAAGCAAAATTCAAAATTTTTAATTAATTTCATTCAACATATACTTCGATTTAATAATGAAAAATGATATCGAGCATATGTCCACCACCACTTTCTCTGCAGGCAGTCATCCGATCGTTGAAATTAACGATAACTCTTTCGCAGACGTCCCTGTCGATTTCGCCGATTACCCGTTGAATTTCCATCTTCAGTTCGGTAATCGTTTGAGGTTTGTTCACGTAAACTTGTGACTTCACATATCCCCATAAAAAGAAGTCACAAGGTGTAAGGTCACATGACCTCGGAGGCCATTCTTGGTCGCCGCCGTGAAGTGAGATCAGACGCTCAGGGAATTTTTCACAAAGCAAGGTGATTGTCTCCCGGGATGTGTGGCAGGTAGCCCCGTCCTGCTGAAACCACATTTCATCAATTCCGTCATCCTCCATTTCTTCCAGAGCAGGCCACAAAAAGTTAGTGATCATGTCCCGATAACGGTTGCCATTTACAGTAACTGAATTTCCATCATCTTCAAAAAAGAAGGGGCCAATCACGCCTCCTGCCCAAAAACCACACCAAACCGTGGCTCGTAGGGGATGCATTTCGTGCTCTTGGATCACTCCAGGGTTTTCGTCACCCCAAATGCGACAGTTTTGTTTGTTGACATACCCCGAGAGATGGAAATGTGCCTCGTCACTGAAGATTATTATTTTTGAAAAATTGTCGTCCTCTTGTTGTCTAGTCAAAATCCAATCGGCGAATCTTCGCCGTTTTGCATGATCTGCTGGTTTCAGCTCTTGTGTCAACTGAATCTTGTAGGGATGCATATGAAGATCTTTTTTCAGTATTCGATGCACCGAAGATGTTGACATACCCAACTGTTGTGAACGACGGCGAAGCGACTTCACGGGGTTCACTTTCACACTGTCTTGCACTACCGCAATGTTTTGTTGCGTTCGAACATTACGGTTTCGACCGGGCGATTTTCTGGTTGCAACTGACCCAGATTCTTCGAATTTCTGTACCAACCTCGAAACTGTTGTTGCGGTCGGGGCATTGTCACGTCCAAAGATCGCGAGGTTTACGGACAGTCTCTGCGTAGCACTCCCCGTTTTTGTAATGAGTTTTCACAATAAGAATGCGTTGCTCGATACTGAACCGCTCCATGGCTACAAAATGGAAAAAACGACAAATGGTCTTCTAATTGGAGTGATAATAGATAACGAAAATGATAGGGTCAGTGCTGACAATCTTCAAACAAAAAAATCCTGCGCAATTAAAAAACTGCGTACTTTATGAAACACCCTGCATATGAAACACTGATAGACTGAGGACCAGACGGCATCTCAGGCCGTATCCTCAGAGCCTGCGCAGACCAGCTAGCACCTGTGTTCACTGAGATATTCAACATCTCTCTATCTCAGTCGGTGATCCCCACATGCTTCAAAGAGTCCATCATTGTTCCTGTCCCGAAGAAACCACATCCTGCTTCCCTCAATGACTATCGCCCTGTAGCCCTCACCTCAGTAGTGATGAAGTGCTTTGAATGCCTTATCAGAGACTTCATTATTTCTTCACTACACGACACACTGGACCCACTACAGTTTGCATACCGTCAGAACCACAGACGATGCAATCTCTCATCTCCTCCACACATCACTCACCTGGACACTAGGAAAGGGAATTATGTTAAAATGCTCTTCATCGACTACAGCTCTGCTTTTAATACCATAATTCCCTCCACACTCACCACCAAGCTGGAGCACCTGGCACTCAGCTCATCTATATGTCAGTGGATCTCCAATTTTCTGACTGGCAGACCACAGGCAGTAAGGATGGGCGGACATGTCTCAGCTACACTCACTCTCAGCACTGGAGCCCCCCAAGGTTGTGTTCTGAGCCCCCTGCTGTACTCTTTGTACACCCACGATTGCGTGGCCACTACCAACTCCACCTCCATCATCAAGTTTGCTGATGACACCGTCGTGGTCACATCAACACCGTGTTGAAAAAAGCCCGGCAGTGTCTCTACCACCTCAATGTGATGGTCTCTCAATCATCACAATCATCACTACACCACACAGGACTAATAACATCTTTTAAGATCTTTTAAGCTCACAACACTGACTGAACAATCATGGACACATTCATACACACTTGCACTAAATACTCATACATCTGGACAATTGCACATGTCACCTCCATGCATATTTGCACAACCACTGACACTTTAATCATATATTTTTGCAATATTTTATTATGCCTTATGCACAGTTAATTTTACTAGTTAAAATTATTTCTTTAGTATTTACTTTTTATTGATTATTTATTTTACGTACAAGCTTTTATTTTCTTTTTTTAAGGTCACTGGCGGTCGTATAAAGCATTTCACTGCATATTATACTGTGTATGATTGTGTATGTGACCAATAAAATTTGAATTTGAATTTGACAGGGTGCCAATCCATCGCAGGGCACACACTCATACGCACCCTATATTTCTATATTTTGCAATATTTTATTATGCCCTTATTGTACAGTTAATTTTACTAGTTAAAATTATTTCTTTAGTATTTCCTTTTTATTGATTATTTATTTTACGTACAAGCTTTTATTTTCTTTTTAAGGTCACTGGCGGTCGTATAAGCATTTCACTGCATATTATACTGTGTATGACTGTGTATGTGACAAATAAAATTTGAATTTGAATTTGAATCAAAATTATAAAGATGTGGACATATGGGAGAAATTTATTCAGACTGTGGTTTCAAAGGATGACTGATAATAGATCCATGCATTGTGACATGCTTAATCTGTTGTGCTCTACGGTGTTATCTCTGGTTATTACTCAGTAATCACCATTGTTGTGTGTTTTCTTTTTATTATTTAAATTTTTTTAGTTTTGTTTTTGTTATTGTTTTGTAAATAGTACATTCGCCTAGCTGTTGTTGGATTTTTGTACTTGTATATTATGTTTAAGAAAACCAATAAAAACTTAATTTTCAAAAAAAAATAAAAATAAAAAATAAATAATAATAATCATTACTGGACTACTTTTTGCACTATTTCCTCAATTCTTGCTGCTGATGTTTACAGTTTCTCACGACCTCAACACCATAGTATTCTGTTATGTTATGTCGTGTTCGTTGTACTGTCACTTTGTTGTTGCTCTTGTTTGCACGTGCACGTTATGCTGTCTGTAAAACCTGTAGTCTTACTTAGCTAGTTAGTTAGCAAGTCCTCCTGCTCTTCGAGTAAGTAGTCCTCCCAGCTCTGCCACATCTCGCTCTCGCTGTCCTCCAGCCAGTCCGACAGCTCGTTTGAGATGGTAACTGCTCCCCCCTAAAATTCGTCCAGGGGGAAGCCCTCCGCTAAGCAACTCATTTGGTGTTGCATTCTGTCATGAACTCTAGGTGTGTGTCGGCGTTGTCGTGGCATAAATGCAGGAGGAGAGCTGGCGGTTCAATAATAATGTTTATTCAAGTTAACACAGAAAACAAAACATAAGCTCTTTCTGAGAGCACCTAGAACTCTTTAATATCACTTGAATACTTAAATAAACAAACACCAACACAAACATTACGACGAATAATGCAACACAACCTAACTCAACTACAACAGGCTATTTATACTAAACATAATTATCTTCCTCGGTTCAGGTGAACTTCTACATCACCTGACCGAGGTGCATCCTGGGAACTGAAGTTTAACCAAACCAAAATAAACTACAAAAATAGTCTTTGGCGCATTGGCGCCCTCTAGGGGTTAACCCTTACATTTATGTTAGTCTATCTGTCTTGTCTCTGCTAGCCAGCTAACTAGGCCTCTTTAGTTGGCTAGTTTAGTGTTTCTGTTAATTTATGTTGTAAATTTATGTTGCATGTAGCACCTTGGTCCTGGAGGAACGTTGGTTCGTTTCACTGTGTACTAACTGTATTTGGTTGAAATGACAATAAAGCCTTTGAACTTGAACTTGAGCTGTACTTAGTTTCAACAGTAACTAGGTTGCATACAATGTTCATAAGCGTCTCTAATTCATTGGACATTACAATCAGTTGATCCAATTTGCCTTTTGTAACTTCCAGCGTTTTGTTAAGCCTCTGTTGTCTGTTCGTATCGATGAGCGCCCTCTGGCTCTCGAACTCGGTGCTGGCAGCGTTATCCTCATTGTTTGACATGGTGAAGTTCAAAAATGGGCAAGTCTCTTTCGGTTTTGGTTTCAACAGTCACTTATCTTCGCTTGAACGATGGAGTAAGCTTTTGACTTTGTGTTCATGCGGTCATATTATTACACATGTTTTGACACGTATCTTTAGTTTGAATTTTCACTCACAACAAGGAAGTCCGATGATTCCTTTGTCTCTCGTTTATTTTTCCAGCATCGAAGATTCAACACTTCGTACAGTTGTCTTGAGTAAATCCACGGTAGTTACAACAATCCAATCGCTGTATCTGTAGGTCACAATCTTAAATGACGTTTACAATAATATGTTTGCTGTATCTTTTAGCTTACGTTAGATCACATTAGCTTATGGTAGCTTACGGTCAAAAGCTTGTGCCTCCACAATTCCGCATCAAGGACTGAACCTTCTTTCATGCGATAGTCATACAAAAAACGTTTAATAGTGGAATGACGTCACAGACCAACCTACGATTGTCAAAAGCAAACACTTAACTAACAAATCAAGGCCTAATGCTTAACTAGCGAGTAGGATAAAAGAGAATAAAATAAATTTAAACAAAATAAATAAACACAACAACAAATTCATAACAACTGCGATATGGCTCTTACAGACACTACACTGTCACTTTCACACTGTCACTTTATAGTCACTCAGACACTTTATTCAATTCAATTCAATTCAGTTTTATTTGTATAGCGCTTTTAACAATTGACATTGTCTCAAAACAGCTTTACACAATCAAAAGAATTATTTAAGTTTGTATGGAATGTGAATGTGTATGAATCAAAATGTTCAGATATTCCCTGGTGAGCAAGCCCGAGGGCGACAGTGGCAAGGAAAAACTCCCTGAGATGGTAATAGGAAGAAACCTTGAGAGGAACCAGACTCGATAGGGAACCCATCCTCATCTGGGTGAAACAGATAGCAGGAAATGATCTGCATTTATACAGTGTTAAGTGTTAGGTTCAGCTATAATAGTTGATGTTAATTGATGTTATAATACTTGATGTAAAATGGAGTCCAGTAGTTATTCGAGACTCAGATAGACTTGTAGAAAGTTCCAGTCCTGAACTATCGAATTGTCAAGTCCTCAGAGAAACAGCTGACAACACCAGTCGAGGCCAGAACCATCTTCTAAGTAGATAGAATCATCCCCAGACACCAGGCACATCCTAAAGAGACACACGGGGCATCCATGCAATGAGACCTCCAACCAGAAACCGGGCACCAGGATGGATCAGACAGGTCCGGAGGGCAGAGGGAGTCTGGATCACTGGCAGCTCAGGAACCACATGTGTAGCTCGACAGAGAGGCAGGACTAACTATGACAGCATAACTAAAAGTGAGAGCCAGAAGGAAACACAAACATGAGGGCTCCCTGAGATGTAATGCAAACAATCACCTCACCGTCAACAAACCTGAGTGATCAAGTGAGACTGAGTAAGACAGCATCTAAAACATACCAGTTCACCATAATACTCTACGTCCATGAGTCCCCCAGATCTGCTCCTTTACCTTATGGCAAATCTATTTATAAAAATGCTTGGCTAAATAAATAGGTTTTTAGCCTAGACTTAAACACTGAGACTGTGTCTGAGTCCCGAACACTATTTGGAAGACTATTCCATAATTTTGGGGCTTTGTAAGAAAAAGCTCTGCCCCCAGCTGTAGTTTTCATAATACGCGGTACTGATAAGCAGCCTGCATCCTTTGACCGAAGTAGGCGTGGCGGATTGTAAGACACTAGCAGTTCGCTCAGATACTGCGGGGAGAGACCATTTAATGCCTTATATGTCAAGAGTAGTATTTTAAAATCAATGCGAAATTTCACAGGGAGCCAATGCAGTGAAGATAGGATAGGGGTGATGTGCTCATATCTTCTGGTTCTAGTGAGGACTCTCGCTGCTGCATTCTGGACTAGCTGAAGCTTGTTTATGCACCTAACTGAACAACCAGACAGTAAGGCATTACAATAGTCCAACCTAGAAGTGATAAAAGCATGAACTAGTTTTTCTGCATCGTTTAGCGACAATATATTTCTTATTTTGGCGATATTTCTGAGGTGAAAGAATGCTATCCTGGTGATATTATCTACATGAGCTTCAAATGAAAGGCTGGAATCTATAATCACGCCGAGGTCTTTTACTGTTGCACTTGACGGAACAGAAAGGCCATCTAAAGTTACGGTGTGATCTAAGATTTTACTTCTAGCTGTATGCGGTCCTATGACTAGAACTTCTGTCTTATCCGGATTAAGCAGAAGGAAGTTAATTAGCATCCAATTTCTTATGTCCTGCACACATTGCTCAACTTTAGTAAGATGGTTTTTCTCATCAGGTTTTGTTGAAACGTATAGCTGTGTGTCGTCAGCATAACAATGAAAACTAATACCATGCTTACGGATTATGTTGCCCAGAGGAAGCATGTAAAGGGAAAAAAGCAGTGGGCCTAAAACTGAACCCTGCGGAACGCCAAACTCCACTAGAGAACATGCAGAATAATCACCATTTAAGTCTACATACTGATAACGATCGGTCAAATAGGATCTGAGCCAGGAGAGGGCTGTACCCTTAATTCCTACAACATTTTCTAATCTGTGAAGAAGAATAGCATGATCAATAGTGTTAAAAGCTGCACTGAGGTCGAGTAATACAAGCATAGTTACACAACCCTGATCAGAGGCCAATAGGAGGTCATTTACTACTTTAACGAATGCTGTTTCTGTGCTGTGATGAGGCCTAAATCCTGACTGATACAGTTCATGTATGCTATTTCTATGTAGATATGAGCATAGCTGCTCCGCTACTATCTTTTCCAGAATCTTAGAGATAAAGGGTTGGTTTGATATTGGCCTGTAATTGGACAGCTGACAGGGGTCGAGGTCAGGTTTCTTAATTATTGGTTTAATAACTGCTAATTTAAAAGATTTTGGAACATAACCAATGCTGAGTGAGGAATTAATTATTCTCAACAGCGGTTCTGTTATTACTGGTACTATCTGTTTAAGAAAATGTGTCGGTATAGGATCTAATATACAGGTTGATGAATTTGCAGAAGAGATGAGTGAAATTAGTTCATTCTCTTCAAGAGGAGTAAAGTATTCTAGGTTTGAATCTGACATGGTGTAAGGATTTCTTGTTTTTGCTAGACCCCGTCTAGTCAGTGCTCAGCTTGTATTTTGCTTCCCGCCTGGATCCAGGGAACCCCTCAATAATACACAAGTCCGTGATCAGTGAGACGTTCCAAGTTTATTGTGGGAGAGAGCAGTATATATAGCACACACACACAAAGAACCAAAGAAGAGGGTGCAGAAGTGTTTACATTTGAGCAGGAATGTTTAGAAAAGATAAGGAAAAGAAGAACATAAAATTGGGAGTAGCTCTGCATTTACGAGCGTTTAACAGTTTTACGACCTTTAACATAAACTACTATAGGATGTGTTTATTGAAAGTGCAGCTTGTGTCGAGGTAAGAGAAAGAAGTAACATTCTGTTCTCACGCACACAGAATATCATAAAACATACTAAAAATCAAATATTCCCTACAGTTCCCCCCTTTTATTCATAAGAAACATCGTTGAATAAAACTCAGAGCTTTCAAGAAGTCGCCGGCGGATAATAGGTCATCAGACACAGCGCAGGAACATAACCTGAAACATACTTATACAAAAGATTTTGCACACAGCGAAGAATGCATGGACCTAAAAGACACAACAGGTCTGAATCATTGGTATATCGCTTAGCGGTCCAATTAGCGAATCGCCAAATAACCGTTATCATGTGGATGAGGTTGCACTATGTACAACAATCTCTCATTCAAGATTAAGAGGACAAAAAGAAACTTCATTCTAAGGCAGGAGAGGTTACCACCATACTCCAAGTGCTGTTCTATAAACTCTACAGAATGAAGTGTGACCAAAAGAATACACAGAAATATAACAGGTTGAGTGTAAACCTTTGTGTGTGAAAAATCTTGTTCGCAATGTCAAACATATAAATAACTACTAGTGGTGAACTATTGCCTTTCTTGACGCTACAGTGCTCAGAGTGCGGGCACGCCCAATCTGCACTCGTCCCACCTTACGAGGCGCTAAGAATGGAATGGTAAACTAATAGCAATAGTGAAGTCGTCCCGTGGCAACCCAAGACAATCCCTCTATGTCACGTCACGGGTTGGTCATCACTGCAGCACGTCTTCAGTCTAGGAAACAACAAAAATCACAGAGAAAGAAAGATAATAATACACAAACATTTATTCATCCTTTGATCTCACGCCGACAGGACATCTCTTCAGCCTAGTAGCATGGATCCACTGTGGAAAAAGATCAGTTAGGACAGCAGTACGAGTAATTGCGATTATTTCTGCTGGTCCGTCATATTTACAATCTCCCAGTTTTCTGGGGGTCAAAGATCTTACCAGAACAGTATCTCCCACATTAAAAGGATGTGTGGGTTTTGTTGAGGGTACTGGAGTCACATTAGCAATTCGTTCATAATGTTTGTTCAGAGTATCTATTAGAGCAGCAGAATATTCAGCAATATGTACATCAAGATCAGTTGTTCCTATCGCGGGTTTACCTTTCCTCCATGGCACGGGAAAAGGTCTGCCAAATATAATTTCATGTGGTGACACGTGCACATCTTTTCTTGGTGTCATTCTCATTTCAGCTAGAACAGCAGGTAACAGATCAACCCAGTTTTTACTCCCCATAGTTTGCATTGCTTTAGTCAGTTTTTCTTTCAGTGTCCTATTTGTTCTTTCTACTATACCTGATGACTGTGGGTGATAAGGAATGTGAAAATGCCAGGACAGTGAAAGATATTTACACAAATTCTGTGTTACCTGTGATGTAAAAGGTGTTCCTTTATCCGAGTCAATAGCATGAGGAACGCCATAACGAGGTATTATTTCTTTCGCTAAGACTCGGGTCACCACCTTTGCATTCTCTCGAGCACACGGGAAAGCTTCCACCCACCTTGAAAACTTGTCTACCAAAACCAGAAGATATTTGAATGGGCCACATGCAGGCATATGTGTAAAATCAATTTGCCACTCTGCAAACGGAGCAGTAGGTAAAGGAAGACTTTCGTGTTTACCTAAACCCTTTGTCACATTATTCTGAGCACACACCAAACATCTAGATATTAATAAATCTATTGTTCCAAGCATGTTAGCTATGCAAAAGAGTTTTTTCATATCTTCCTTAACCCCCCTTCGTGCACGATGTGTAACACCGTGGAACTCGCGCACGAGGAACGGAAGACAATGAGATGGCAGGAACAAACGGCCATCAGCACAATACCATAAACCATCAGAAGCAACGTAGGCACCCTGAGCTTGCCAAAAAGAGGAATCATTCGGCGTGGCTGAAGCTTGCAAAGACAATAAATCTACATCGGGAATCAAAGAGCTAGCAAGAAAAGATGTATTGATCAAATCAGAACCAGAATCAGGAAAGAAAATCTGTTTTTGAGCTGCTTTTTTAGCAATACGATCAGCTAGCGAATTCCCTCGCACTTCCATAGAATCACCAGAAGAATGAGCCTTAGTTTTTACAATAGCAAGAGTACCAGGTAGATGGCATGCATCTATTAAATCCTGAACAAGGGAAGAATGAGAAATTAGCTTACCCTCAGCAGAACGAAAACCCCTGGATTGCCAGATGCGGCCAAAGTCATGAGCGATACCAAAAGCGTAACGAGAATCAGTGCATATAGTGACATCTTTTCCTTCAGAAAGAACACACGCACGAGTTAGAGCAAAAAGTTCAGCTGCCTGAGCAGATGAGAAAGGGAGAGAGTAAGCTTCAATGGTTATATCTGGCAGTGCACACACAGAATAACCACAGAGAAATTTCCCATCATATGGTTTTGAACAGGAACCATCTACAAACAAAGTGTCACCAATTGTTAATGGAGTAGAAGATAGATCAGGACGTATACTAGTGGAGTGTATAATCTCTGAACAACAGTCATGATCTGTGTCTATTAGCGTGTCGTCCTATGCATTGATTAAGCGTGCCAGAGCATATCCGAGGGTGTCAAAAGAAGAGGTGGTTTTTATCTCTAAGTTACTTGTAGAACACAGGATAATCTCATACCCAGACCGTCTCTGAGCCGTCATGTGTTGTGTTTGAATGTTCTGCAGCACTTGTTTAACCTGATGTGGAGAATACAAAATTAAAGGATTAGAGAGAACAATCTTTTCAGCATCTTGTACCATCACCGCACAGGCGGCCACAGCCCTGAGACAGGCAGGCAAACCTTGTGCCACAGCATCTAAAGTTTTAGATAAGAAAGCACATGGTCTCATCCCCCCCCCATGCTTCTGTGCCAATACAGCAGAAGCGGTGCCCCCGTGCTCACACGCATATAGATGGAACGGTTTTTGATAGTTAGGCAGGCCCAGTGCTGGAGCAGAACATAGGGCCTTTTTCAGTTCCTTGTATGCCTCAATCATGTCAGCAGTCCATGTCAGAGGCTGTTGGAGCGGATCATTGTGTGAGATGGCTGTCCTGATGCGTTTATCGTAGAATGAGCAGTCAGGAATCCACTGACGACAGTAGTTGATCAATCCCAGGAAAGCCATGAGAGCATGTTTAGTGCTGGGATGTTTAGTGTCGAGAATAACCTGGATTCGTTCCTTTGAGAGCCCTCTTTGGCCTTGGGAGAGTTCAAAACCCAGGTATTTTACAGTGTCTCTGCAAAACTGTAATTTAGTCTTTGATACCTTGAAACCCTTCTGTGCCAGGTGTTTCAGGAGACAAATGGTGGCTTCTTCGCAGATGGCAGGCGAAGCGGCAGACACCAGTAGATCATCCGCGTAAGATAGGACAACAGAATCAATGGGGAGAGTTAGATCACCAAGTGCATCTCTTACTACAGCTGAAAAAACAGCCGGTGAGTCAACATAACCCTGCGGAAGACGAGACCAGGTGAACTGCCGCCCCCTGTGGGTGAAGGCGAACAATGGCTGTGTCTGCTCTTCCACAGGAACACTGAAGAAGGCAGAGCAAAGGTCGATAACAGAGAAATGCGAATGATGACAAGGTATAGAGGAGATGATGGACAGCACATCAGGCACAACAGGTGCTACAGGGACAATCATGTCATTTATTTTTCTCAAATCTTGTGTAAATCTCCACGTACCATCAGGTCTCAGTACTGGATTAACAGGTGTGTTATAAGAACTTACACAGGGTTTAATAACACCCTGCTTGAGCAATGAGCTTAAAATTTCATCTATTCCTGAGGCCTTGGCCTCAGAGAGTGGATATTGTTTGATGTACACAGGTTGCAAATGTTTTAATTTAGCTTCATAAGGAACACAGTGTACTAACCCCACCTCATCCTTATGTTCAGCCCACAGACTGGTCGGCACACATTGAAGGGCAGCAGGAATAGAGCTGTTCTGTGAAGAAAGGAAACAATTATTTACACGCATATTTGTGAGGTGGGAAAAAGGAACTGAATCAGGCACTTCAATAGTGAGTTTTGCGCCAGAAAAAGTCAAGGACATGTGTAATCTGCTCATTAAATCGCGTCCTAGCAGATTAAAAGGACAATCAGGCATACAGACAAAACGATGAGAGAGATGAATTCCCTTATCTAAAGGACATGTTACAGTTACCTGAGGAGTGAAATAATTTCGTTGAGCAACCCCTTCAATTCCCACAGAGCTGATACTTTTATTCGAGAGCGGTCCCTCATAATCACGACCTAAAGACGACATCGTAGCTCCCGTATCCACCAAAAAAGAGAATACAGAACCATCTATACACAATTCTATAAAGGGCAACTCATTAACCTGAGGTGACTCGAAAGTACAAAGTAACATCGCGGGGCTGGAACTCTGCGGGCATCCCTATGCATCATATGCTCCTACCTGCATCCCTGAGAAGAGATTGGGTCTATATTGCTGCTGCTGTTGTTGTGGTTGTACTCGCTGTGGTGGCTGCTGTGAAGGATTAGGAGAAAACACCTCATTAGCATCATGCCACTGATCATCATTCAATCGATTGTACACATTTTGTCCACTACGTCCCTCATCAAGGGCCTTCGTGCGACATTCACGAGCCCAATGACCTTCTTTATAACAATAATAACAATAACCAGATCTATGGGGTGCACTCTGACCCTGCAGACCTCCTCTACCTCTTCCACAGCCTCCTCTACCCCCCTTTTTTCCACCTCTGTGTCCTTCACTCTCCACAAACAAACATGCCACTTGTCTGTTTTCTAAAATACTGTCTCCTTCCAGTGTTCTCACACGCTCACCTAATTTTTTAATAGTTGTTGTAGAACGGTCTGACAATTGAAACTTTAAAATCTTCCTGATTTCTGGTCGACATTTATTCAAGAAGGTGGTAAGAAAAAGTGGGTTAGGGTTTTCTTCAGGGAGGGGCATACCACCCAAAAGTGTCCAGGTCTCTCGAAACCTCTCCAGAAACCTGGATGTGGTCTCACTCTTTTCTTGTTTACAATTAGTTACCTGTGACAGATCCTGACTAGCTTGTTGACGTGCAAGAAGATAAGTAGTTAGCTCATCTTTTAAAAGTTTCATAGCCTCATTAGAATTACCCCAAAGAAAATCATATTCCTTCTTTTTTCGTCTCCCCCCTCCCTCTACTTCTTCATGTTTCACCACTACAGTCCATCTGTCTTTTTCAGGATCTAAACATTTTACCGTCTTTATCAAATCAGCCTCATCGTACCCATCTCCCAAAACCGATTGCAAAATAAAGCGATAATCCGCACCCACGAGCTGACAGTGCCTGGAAGCCTTTATCAGCATATCAACAAAATGCAAAGGTTTGTTGGGAGAAGGGAGCATCTTAATAATGTCCTTCAGCGTGCTTACGGATGGTGGAAGGATTTTTGGACCCTTTGGTCCCATAGAGAAAACAAACGCAGTGTTTTCTTGTCGAGGTTTGGGGCGAGACCTCTCATCCGGACCTTCATCGTCCGAGTTATCAAAATCCTCACCATCAGTATCCTCGGGATCATCCGAAAGAGGGCTGTCAGGAGTTCGTCCTGACACCGTCTTGGGAGTCTTTCCCTTTCCTGAGGCACACACTTCCGACGAAGGTGAGCACGGTTTTGTGGGTACGGGAGAGACAGGCACAGATGGGCAGCTCACAAAAGGATTAGTGGGATTCAAATTAGGATAAATTTTCTCAATTATTTGTTGGTTAGATGCTGATGTTACTATGTCAACATGATATGGAGGAGGGATCGGAAAGGTTGAATGAACGGGCGGCTTGAATTTAGTTTCGGATGTGACCTTTGGAATCTTTTTCTTCTGTATCTTAGTTTCTTTTATGTCTTTTATTTATCCCAAAGAGCTTTCATTTCTACCCATTTTTGATAACATGAACCCATGTAAGGATAATCCCATCCTGGGTCACCCATACCCTCATATATCTGAGAGTAAGCAGAGGCTAGATATTCAGGCTTAAAAGTACCTCCGCGTGGATAGGTTAAAAATTGAAATTGTGGTTCAGTCCACCCTGATAAATTATCAAGCCAAGGTGTGGTAAAATAAGTGAGTCCACACCCATTCATCCAGTCGCGCGGAACCTCTTCTGGGTCCGGCTTTGGATAAGTAGTTGTGTTCTTATTACCCATTTTATAAATGTGAATTAACCCACGACAGAAAGAACCAATATCTTCAACAAAAAACACACAATACAACAACAAAAGACAACAAAAAGAGCTCAACAAAGACAAAAAAACAAAAAAGAGCGGGCAACAGAATACAGCTTCCACACTATGCTTCAGTTCAAGGAACCTTTCAGAAGCGAGCGCGCGCTATACTGGCGTAAAAGCCACAAGACAATCCTCCCCCGTACTATATATGGTCCAGATACCAAAAACCAGGGAGCGTGCTTGCTCTATCCTTATAGAGAAAAATAAAAAAGCAGCACTCACCTGATTAGAGGTATCCCGGATAGAGCCCCCAAATTGTAAGGATTTCTTGTTTTTGCTAGACCCCGTCTAGTCAGTGCTCAGCCTGTATTTTGCTTCCCGCCTGGATCCAGGGAACCCCTCAATAATACACAAGTCCGTGATCAGTGAGACGTTCCAAGTTTATTGTGGGAGAGAGCAGTATATATAGCACACACACACAAAGAACCAAAGAAGAGGGTGCAGAAGTGTTTATATTTGAGCAGCAATGTTTAGAAAAGATAAGGAAAAGAAGAACATAAAATTGGGAGTAGCTCTGCATTTACGAGTTTAACAGTTTTACGACCTTTAACATAAACTACTATAGGATGTGTTTATTGAAAGTACAGCTTGTGTCGAGGTAAGAGAAAGAAGTAACATTCTGTTCTCACGCACACAGAATATCATAAAACATACTAAAAATCAAATATTCCCTACACATGGCTAGGTTAACATCTGTATCAATTACATTGTTTGGTTTCAAAGCCTCAATTTTATGCCTGATATTTACAATTTTATTATTAAAAAAGTTCATGAAGTCCTCACTATTGCATGATGTTGTTGTGGAGATTTCTGTAGTGGTCTTATTTCTGGTTAATTTGGCTACGGTATTAAATAAAAATCTAGGATTATTTTTAATTTCTTCTATAAGAGTGGAGAGATACGTTGATCTAGCTACACTAAGAGCTTTCCTATAGTTCAGGACGCTCTCTTTCCATGCTATTTGAAATACCAATAATTTAGTTTGACGCCATTTACGCTCTAATTTCCGAGCAGTCTGTTTTAAAGTGCGCGTGCGATCGTTATACCAGGGAGCGAGTTTCTTATCTCTAATAATTTTTCTTTTAGCTGGAGCTACATTATCTAAGGTACAACGAAATGTCGACTCTAAATATTCAGTCGCCTGATCGAGTTCTGTGGGGTCAGACGGTGACCTAATCGAAGTTGGTAACTCTGGGAGATTACTGATAAAACTCTGTGTGGTAGTTGATGTGAATGTACGTTTAATACGGTAGCGCGGTGCTGTGCGTACATTATCACTGTGACACACTTGAATGGAGACAAGATAGTGATCTGAGATAATTTCAGACAGTGGAATTGTGAATACATTTCTTATAATTAATCCGAAGAATATTACTAAATCTAAAGTGTGACCTGCTTTAGGAGTGGGTCCTACTACACACTGATTTACACCTACGGAGTCCAGTATGGATATAAATGCTGTTCTCAGAGGGTCTTCTGGATTCTCAAAATGAATGTTAAAATCTCCAGCAATTAACACTTTGTCTACAGAAACGACCAGGTCTGAGATGAAATCCGCAAATTCACTAAGAAATTCAGAATACGGCCCTGGAGGTCTGTAAATTATAATTAGTGGAATCGACTGAGCTGATTTAATATACTTAAATACACTTATGTTACTATAAAGAATTTCAAATGGGTTAAATTTGTGTTGGTGTTTTTGTACGATAGACAGATTATCATTATGAATAACTGCGACGCCTCCTCCTCTACCAGTTAACCGAGGCTGGTGTATGTAGCTGTATCCAGGAGGACTAGCTTCATTTAGAGCTACATACTCATCCTGTTTAACCCATGTTTCAGTTAAACAGAGTATATTAAACGCCTGATCTGTGATAATTTCATTAACAATAACTGCTTTTGATGCGAGAGATCTAATATTTAACAATCCTATCTTCAGATCAGAGGTGCCGGCTGCGCATTCAGTATGATCTGAGTTTGTGGTCTTTATGTTAATTAAATTATTGAAACAGACTTTCTGAGTCTTTCTACATTTTTGCTTAGATCGGGGAACAGACACAGTCTCAATAAGGTGAACCCTGAGTGACGACTCTATGCAGCTAGCAGACGGTTGGTTTAGCCTGTCTGTCTGCTCCCTGGCCTGGGCTCTGGATTGTCACCGATTAACTAGACCTCTACTGAGACTATGAGCTATACTACAGGAAATGAGAGCAGCACCTTCCCGAGTGGGATGGACACCGTCCCTTCCTAACAGGCCAGCTTTGCCCTCAAAGGTCTTCCAATTATCTACGTAGCCCACATTATTTTTGGAGCACCACCTGGACATCCAGCGGTTCAGCGACCATAACCTGCTGTAAGCTATGTCGCCACGTCTCATTGGGATGGGACCAGAGCATACTACTTCATCGGACATCGCCTTCGCTAATTTAAATACCTCTGTAAAGTTACTCTTACTAACCTCTGACTGACGAAGGCGTATATCGTTAGCTCCAGCATGTACCACTATCTTAGAGAACCTGTGCTGTCCTAGAGCCCTAAGATTACCTGCTATGTCCGGTGCTCTGGCTCCCGGGATACACCTAACCACTGCCGCTGGCGCCCCTAAAGGTCTAGCTAATGTCACGTGTCTCAGTATAGAGTCTCCTATAACCAGAGCTCTTTCAGGTTTCTCAGCGGGTGCAGCACTGAGGAGAGCAAACCTGTTGGACACGTGAGGCGCAGAGGAGGTGTGCTCCGGTGGGCTAGCCTTAGCGTTAGCTTTGGCTGAACGAGTATGCCGCCGAGTCGTCACCCACTCGCCCCGCTGTGAGGGCTCTAATGCCGGAGTCGGGGGCTGATTATCTCTGCCTGTGGCACCCAGACTGTCCGCTACGGAAATAACGCTGCTCTCACACTGTCTAACCCTCTCTAAAGTCTGGATGCGCTCCTCTAACGCTGAAATCTTCTCCGTCAGAGTGCTCACTAAACCACACCTATCACAAATAAAGTTATCACTAATGACGGAGGAAGAATGTCTAAACATCCTGCACTCTACACACTGAACAAACTGAACGGTAGACATTATAACGTACCTCTGTGTCTGTGTCGGACTTTATGCACTCCATACTGCACATAATTGCCTTTTGCACAACATTCATTGCGGACATTCTTTATACATTCATATATAGTAGACACACTCTCACAAGCGTGTGTGTATGTGTATATTACATGTATGCATATGTGTTGATATATGTATGTATGTATGTATGTATGTATATGTATGTGTGTATATATGTACATTGTATTCTTATTGTTTCTCATTCATTGCATTCATCCTTACAATTTTTTTTTGTTATATACTTGCACAACATTACTGTACTTATTCATATGCATATTTATTTTCATGCATATTTATTCTTATAATTGTATACCACTATTGCTTGTGTAGCTTGCACACAAGAATTTCACTCACATGTACTGTACCAGTAACGTGATGTGACAATAAAAGTGATTTGATTTAACACACCACCGTCACACACTAACACAAACTATCACACACTAACACACATTAACACACTGCCGTCACATACTAACATAAAGACTCAGGACCAAATTCACTAAATTTACAAAGACAAGTAAAATAAACCAATTGACACTAAAAAGTAACTACGTGCTCTTGGGAAACAAACTAAATTGCAGAGAAAGACGCAGAGTGATCCAGACTCCCTCTACCCTCCGGACCTGTCTGACCCATCCTGGTGTCCCGCTTCTGGTTGGAGATCTTGTCACATGTGTCTCTTTGGGATGCGTCCGGTGTCTGGGGACGGTTTCACTCTACTATGAAGACGGTTCTGGCCTCGACTGGTGTTGACAGCTGACAACATCAATTAACATCAACTGTTATATTATAAATGCAGATCATTTCCTGCTATCTGTTTCACCCAGATGAGGATGGGTTCCCTGTTGAGTCTGGTTCCACTCAAGGTTTCTTCCTACTACCATCTCAGGGAGTTTTTCCTTGCCACTGTCGCCCGCGGCTTGCTCACCAGGGATCTGACCATTTTGATTCATACACATTCACATTCTATACAAACTTAAATAATTCTTTTGATTGTGTAAAGCTGCTTTGCGACAATGACAATTGTTAAAAGCGCTATACAAATAAAATTGAATTGAATTGAATTTAAATATCTGGGCCTAAACACACACAGTACAGCGTGGCACGCTATCTGAGCACGGTGACTGACCCAAAGCTAAGAAACACCCTGATGAAGTACAGACAGAGACTTCCTCACTGAATGCCCGAAATATCACCACATTCACACTGAATTCTTCCACAAATTCAATAAATCATCCCCAACTTCAACTGCCCCTCCAACCCCGACAAACTGTCCCACCTACAGAGGGAGCACAGGGAGAGTGCACACTAGCAACACAACACACACATACACACACACACACACACACACACACACGCACACACACACACAATACACACACACCTGCCACCATGTGAAGGGCAGCGAGTGACCACACCAATTAAGCACCTTTGAATTTTGAATCTTGAGAGAGAGAGAGAGAGAGAGAGAGAGAGGTTGGTGGATTCCCGGTTTGAGAGAGAGCAGTGAAATCCCCAGTGTTTAATTAACTCTCACACGGTTTATATTTCTGCCTGAATCCATAGAAACAGATCTTTAGATTAGTACTTGTACATTTATTCAATAAAACCCACTGAAACACCAGATATCTATAACTCTGAGACGTCTATACTTTTTAATACACCACACTTCATTCATGTGTTACTGACCTCCCTCCCTCCCTCATTCCCTCACTCCCTCCATCCCTCCCTCACTCCCTCCCTCCCTCATTCCCTCCCTCCCTCCCTCCCTCACTCCCTTCCTCACTCACTACATCTCTCCCTCCCTCTTTCCTTCACTCCCTCCCTCTTTCCTTCACTCACTCCCTCCCTCCCTCTTTCCTTCACTCCCTCCCTCACTCCCTCCCTCCCTCTTTCCTTCACTCCCTCTCTCACTCCCTCCCTCCCTCACTCACTCACTACCTTCCTCCCTCTCGCCTTCACTCCCTCCCTCACTCACTACCTCCCTCCCTCTCTCCCTCCCTCACTCACTACCTCCCTCCCTCCCTCTCTCCTTCACTCCCTCCCTCACTCTCTCTCTCACTGCCTCACTCACTCCCTCCTTCACTCTCTCCCACACTCCCTCCCTCACTGCCTCACTCCCTCCCTCCTTCACTCTCTCCCTCACTCCCTCCCTCACTCCGTCCCTCACTGCCTCACTCACTCTCTCCCTCACTCTCTCCTTCACACCCTCCCTCCCTCACTGCCTCACTCCCTCCCTCACTGCCTCACTCACTCCCTCCCTCACTGCCTCACTCCCTCCCTCATTGTCTCACTTCCTCCCTCACTCTCTCCCTCACTCCCTCCTTCTCTGCCTCACTCACTCCCTCCCTCACTCTCTCGGTCACTCCCTCCCTCTCTCCCTCCTTCCCTCCCTCACTCTCTCCCTCAGTCACTCACTCTCTCTCTCTCTCTTACACACACACTCACTTAGACTTTATTGGCATGAATGTTAACAAAAGTATTAAATTGTTGTCAAAGCAATTATAAAACATTAATTACATTATAAATAACATCAATCTGAATTTATAAACATATATAAACATTATAAACATATTATATATGAAATAATATCATATTCGGTACACAATAAAAATATTAGTGAATATAAATACAGTAAATATAAAGAAAAAAAATATATATAACATCAATATTAACAACAATAACAACAACTATGTGAACAGCAGTGATATTAAATTGTAGTTAGTTAGTGATATTCAGGGTGTGTGTATGCTGTGTCTCACTGTCTCTCAGGCTCTCACACTCGGACACACTCTCCAGCGAGGGGAGCAGTGCGGCCTTCTCCTAAAGTTATTCACATTTCTTCACCTGCTGTTAATTTGGAAAAATTTGGGATTTTGTGAGTGATGATCTCAGTGAAGGTGTTCTTCATGTGTTGATATTTTCGGCAGTAAAGGAGGAAGTGGAGCTCGGTCTCTGCTCTCTGTGCTCCAGGTTCTATTGTGTCTCCTCCTTCTCCGTCGCCTTGCTTCACTGCGTCTCCCCTGAGGAGCTTAAGTCTGAGCTGTACATACATACTTCAAGTTCAAAGTTGAAAGTTCAAGTTCAAAAGGCTTTTATTGTCATTTCAACCATATACAGTTAGTACACATTCATTCATTCATTCATCTTCTATAACGCTTTATCCTAGTTAGTACACAGTGAAACGAAACAATGTTCCTCCAGGAATAAAGTGCTACATGTAACATAAATTTCAACATAAATTATCAGAAACACTAAACTAGCTAACTAAAGAGGCCTAGTTAGCTGGCTAGCAGAGACAAGACAGATAGACTAACATAAATTACAACATAAATTTACAAAAACTAGCTAGCTAAGTAAGACATGTGCAAACAAGAGCAACAACAGGTAGTTGAGTTAAGCTGAGTGTGTTGTGTGTGTGTGTGTGTGTGTGTGTGTGTGTGTGTGTGTGTGTGTGTGTGTGTGTGTGTGTGTGTGTGTATCAGTCCAGTCCCTTTTTGTTGAGGAGACGGATGGCTTGTGGAAAAAAACTGTTGAACAGTCTGGATGTGAGGCCCGAATGCTTCTGTACCTTTTTCCAGATAGCAGGAGTGTGAAGTGTGTGTGAGAGGGGTGTGTCTGATCAGCCACAATGCTGGTGGCTTTACGGATGTAGGGTGTTATGTAGATGTCTTCAATAGAGGGGAGAGAGACCCCGATGATCTTCTCTGCTGTCCTCACTATCTGCTGTAGGGTCTTGCGGTCCGATATGGCACAATTCCCGAACCAGACAGTGATGCAGCCACTCGATGCTCTCGATAGATCCTCTATAGAAGGTGGTCATGATCGGTGGTGGAAGCTGGGCCTTCCTCAGTCTTCTCAGAAAGAAGAGACGTTGTTGGGCTTTCTTGTGTAGGTAGAGAGCTGGTGTTGAGGGACCAGCTGAGGTCCTTCTCCAGGTGGACGCCCAGGAATTTGGTGCTTTCGATGATCTCCACAGAGGAGCCGTCAATCCTCAGCGGAGAATGGTCGCCTCGTGTCCTCCTAAAGTCAACAACCATCTCCTTTGTTTTGTCAACATTCAGAGACAGGTTGTTGTCTTTACACCAGTCCGTTAGCCTCTGCACTTCCTCTCTGTACGCTGACTCGTCGTTCTTGCTAATGAGATCCACCATGGTCGTGTCATCAGCGAACTTAATGATGTGATTCGAACTGTGTGTTGCTACACAGTCGTGAGTCAGCAGTGTGAACAGCAGGGGACTGAGCATGCAGCCTTGTGGGGCCCCAGTGCTCAGTGTGGTGGTGCTGGAGGTGAAGTTCCCGATCCATACTGACTGAGGCCTTCCGGTCAGAAAGTCCAGGATCCAGTTGCAGAGGCAGGTGTTCAGGCCCAACTGGCTCAGCTTCCCGATCAGTTGTTGGGGGATGATAGTGTTGAATGCTGAGCTGAAATCTATGTACAGCATTCGAACGTATGTGTCCTTCATTTCCAAGTGTGTGAGGGCAAGATGGAGTGTAGTGGAGTTGCCGTCGTCCGTTTGAGCGGTTAGGACGGTACGCAAATTGCAGTGGGTCCAGTGAGGGGGGCAACAGGGTCTTGATGTGTCTTATGACGAGCCGCTCAAAGCACTTCATGATGGTGGGTGTAAGTGTAACGAGACGGTAGTCAAATTCAAATTCAAATTCAAATTTTATTAGTCACATACAAAGTCATACACAGTATAATATGCAGTGAAATGCTTATACGACCGCCAGTGACCTTAAAAAAAGAAAATAAAAGCTTGTACGTAAAATGAATAATCAATAAAAAGGAAATACTAAAGAAATAATTTTAACTAGTAAAATTAACTGTACAATAAGGGCATATAAAATATTGCAAAAATATAAAAATATAGGGTAGATAGAGTATATATGTATATAGAGTTAAAGTGTCAGTGGTTGTGCAAATATGCATGAAAGGTGACATGTGCAATTGTCCAGATGTATGAGTATTTAGTGCAAGTGTGTATGAATGTGTCCATGATTGTCCAGTCAGTGTTGTGAGCTTAAAAGATGTTATTAGCCCTGTGTAGAGGTGCGATTGAGAGACCTTATCGCCTGCGGGAAGAAGCTCCTCCTCAGCCTCTCTGTGTTGGCTTTTAGGGAGCAGAATCTCTTCCCAGACCGCAACAAAGAGAACAGTCCATTACTGGGATGACTGAGGTCCTTCATGATCTTCCTGGCCTTAGTCCAGCACCGCTTGCTGTAGATGGAGTGCAGGTCAGGGAGCTCAGTGCGGATGATGCGCTCGGCTGATCGCACCATCCTCTGTAGAGCTCGTCTGTCCTGCATGGTGCTGTTCCCGAACCAGGTCGTGATGTTTCCGGTCAGGATGCTCTCTATGGTGCAGGAGTAGAAGTTCCTGAGCACCTTGGAGGGCAGTCTAAAGTCTCTCAAGCGTCTGAGGTGGTAGAGACGCTGCCGGGCTTTTTTCACCACGGTGTTGATGTGACAGGACCATGACAGGTCCTGCATGATGTGAACACCGAGGTATCTGAAGCTGTCCACTCTCTCCACTGGGCTCCTGTTGATGACGGGGGTCTGGTAGTTCCTCTCCTGCTTTGTACTAAAGTCCACTATCAGCTCCTTTGTCTTACTGACGTTCAGGAGGAGATTGTTCCTCTGGCACCAGTTCTCCAGATTTCCAATCTCCTCTAGGTAGTCCGACTCATCATTGTTGGTGATCAGTCCGACCACGACGGTGTCGTCAGCAAACTTGATGATGGAGGTGGAGTTGGTAGTGGCCACGTAGTCGTGGGTGTACAAAGAGTACAGCAGGGGGCTCAGAACACAACCCTGGGGGGCTCCAGTGCTGAGAGTGAGTGTGGCTGAGACATGTCCGCCCATCCTTACTGCCTGTGGTCTGCCAGTCAGAAAATTGGAGATCCACTGACATATAGATGAGCTCAGTCCCAGGTGCTCCAGCTTGGTGGTGAGTGTGGAGGGAATTATGGTGTTAAAAGCAGAGCTGTAGTCGATGAAGAGCATTTTAACATAATTCCCTTTCCTAGTGTCCAGGTGAGTGAGTGATGTGTGGAGGAGATGAGAGATTGCATCGTCTGTGGAGCGGTTCTGACGGTATGCAAACTGTTGTGGGTCCAGTGTGTCGGGTAGTGAAGAAATGATGAAGTCTCTGATAAGGCGTTCAAAGCACTTCATCACTACTGAGGTGAGGGCTACAGGGCGATAGTCATTGAGGGAAGCAGGATGTGGTTTCTTCAGGACAGGAACAATGATGGACTCTTTGAAGCATGTGGGGATCACCGACTGAGATAAAGAGATGTTGAATATCTCAGTGAACACAGGTAGCTCGTCTGCGCAGGCTCTGAGAATACGACCTGAGATGCCGTCTGGTCCTGCTGCTTTCCTGGTGTTCACTCTCTTGAAGGCTCTCCTCACGTCGTGCTCGGAGATGATGAGCGCGTTCCCGGTGCTGGCTGTGTCTTCCTGTCTGCAGCTGTTAGCGCCGCCAGCATTAGCGCCGTTAGCATTAGCGCCGTTAGCATTAGCATCGCTAGCGTCTTTAGCTGCAGCCTCGAAGCGAGCATAGAAGGTGTTGAGCTCGTCTGCCAGAGTCGCGTCCGCGTTCGTCATACCGGATGTTGGTGCTTTATAGTCCGTTATTGTTCTTAGTCCCTGCCACAGGCTCCTAGAGTCACTCTGTTGAAGCTGTGACTCTAGTTTTCTCCCGTAGCGCTGCTTCGCCTCTTTCACCGCCTTCCGGACGTTGCATGACGCAGCCTTGTATGGTTCCATGTCCCCCGACGCAAGTCCCATGTTGTAGGCAGCTGTGCGAGATCTCAGAGCGTCGCGGATGGTTTTATCCACCCACGGCTTCTGGTTGGGAAACGTTCTGATAGTCTTTTTCTCTACCGTATCGTCTACCAGCTTCTCAATAAATCCCACAACCGCTTCCGTAAACACGCTGACGTCATCATCGGAGCTGTTTCTGAACATGTCCCAGTCTGCGTCATCGAGTGCGTCCTGTAACGCGGCCACCCATTGGTCCATTCAGCGCGCGACCTCCCTCTGAACCGGAACTTCCTGTTTCAGCCTTTGTTTATATTTTGGCATGAGGAAGATGGCGGCGTGGTCGGATTTACCAAACGCTGGACGAGATTGTGCCTTATAACCGTCTTTGACCGTGGTATAACAATGGTCCAGTGTCCTTTCGCCCCTGGTGGGGCAGGTGATGTGCTGATAAAAGTTCGGCGCTGCGCGTTTGAGGTTGGCACTATTAAAATCCCCAGCCACAATGAGCGCAGCGTCCCGGTGTTGTGTCTGGTGCTGTGTGAGTGCCTCATGCAGCTCGCATAAGGCAGTGTCTGTGTCTGCTTGAGGAGGGATGAAAACGGCACTGATTATGACCGATGTGAACTCCCGTGGAAGATAAAATGGACGACACATGATGGACAGTAGTTCCAGGTTTGGTGTGCAGGAGCGTGTAAGAGGAACAACGCTCGCGCTGTTGCACCAGCTGTTGTTCACCATTAAGCACACGCTGCCTCCCCTTGACTTCCCAGAGTCCCACGTCCTGTCCATGCGGTGAACCGAGAAGAACTCGGCTAGTCATTGAGTCCTCAGAAGCGCACGCACTTCCGCAGTAATCCACGGTTTCTGGTTGGGTCGTGAGATGATGTTCTTGGAGACAGTGACGTCATCGGTGCACTTATTGATGTAGCTGGTCACTGATGACGTGTACTCCTCCAAGTCAGTGAAGTCGTCCACCGGAGCACACCTCCTCTGCGCTTCACTTGTCCAACAGCTTTGCTCTCCTCAGTACTGCACCCGCTGAGAAACCTGAAAGAGCTCTGGTTACAGGAGACTCTATACTGAGGCACGTAAAATTAGCTAGAACTTTAGGGGCGCCAGCAGCAGTGGACATAGAAGGTAATCTTAGGGCTCTAGGACAGCAGAGGTTCTCTAAGATAGTGGTACGTGGGTGAGGTGATGAACGGTTTTAGCTGGGAGGTGTGGAAGACGGGGTGGATCTGGAGCGCTGCAGCGCCGGTAGGTGCCGGTAGGTGACAGGATTGATCCTGTGGGTGATGCGGTAGGGTCCAATGAATCTTGGTGACAGTTTTCGTGACTCTGTGTGCAGGTGGAGGTTTTTGGTGGACAGCCATACCTTGTCACCTACGTGGTACAACCGTCCCGGAGGGTGCCGGCGGCGGTGTTGTGTCACATAGCTGGTGTTGGTGCATCATATGGCAAGGTTGGCTTGGTGCCATAGCCGCCGGCACCGGTGAACCAACTGTTGGGCCAATGGTACGTCAACCTCCGGTTCTTGGTGGGTGAACATCGGAGGTTGGAAACCATGACATACCTCAAATGGGCTCAGGTTGGTGGCTGAGGACACGTGGAGGTTGTGAGACAACTCAGCCCATTTGAGGCCCAGGAGCGTTGACGATCCGACACAAAACACCTCAGGTAACGCTCCAGCTGTTGGTTGGTTCGCTCCGTCTGACCATTCATCTGGGGGTGGTAACCAGAAGACAGACTGCAGGACGAATTGATCAGATGGCAGAAGGCCTTCCAGAACCGGGCGGTGAACTGGGGACCTCTGTCCGAGACGATGTCCTTTGGGACCCATGCAATCGGACTACGCGCTCCAATATCAGCTTGGC
Organism: Channallabes apus; assembly: GCA_030522415.1. Taxonomy (NCBI): domain Eukaryota; kingdom Metazoa; phylum Chordata; class Actinopteri; order Siluriformes; family Clariidae; genus Channallabes; species Channallabes apus. Next base: position 526,065 of record CM060112.1, read on the forward strand.
TGTGTCTTTAGCTGACGGGAGTCTGGCGAGGGCCACCAGGTGCACTGCCTTGGAGAAGCGGTCAACGATGGTGAGGATGACGTCTTTTCCTTCCAAGGCCGGCAGGCCATTGATGAAGTCGAGGGCAATGTGCGACCAGGGCCGACGGGGAACTGGGAGTGGTTGAAGCTCCCCCGGTGTTGGTCGGTTGGAGTCTTTTGCCCTGGCGCACACTGGGCACGCCCGGACGAACTCGGTGACCTCCCTCCTCATCGAAGGCCACCAGAAGGCCCATCCCACGAAGGTGAGGGTTCTTCGGGTTCCTTGGTGTCCCGCGACGGGCGAAGAATGGCCCCACTGGAGAACTTCGGGCCTGAGTTCAGTGGGAACATAGAGCCGTCCGGGCGGTGCGGGTTCGCTGGTCAGTGCCTGGCGGACCCTCGTCTCCATGTCCCAGTCCAGGGGTGCGATGATCCGGGTGGGTGGAAGGACAGGCACGGGCTCCGCCCGGGTCGCCTCTCGCTCATACTGACGGGAGAGGGCGTCGGCCTTGGTGTTCTTTGACGCCGGGCGGTACGAAAGATGGAAATCGTACTGTTCGAAGAACAGGGCCCACCGTGCCTGTCGTGGGTTCAGTTGCTTGAGGTTGCGGATGGTGAGTAGGTTCCGGTGATCCGTCCAGACGATGAATGGCTCACTGGAACCCTGGAGCCAGTGACGCCATTCCTCCAAAGCCCACTTTATGCCCAACAGTTCACTGTCCCCTACTCCGTATCGCTGCTGAGTGGGGTTAAATTTTTTGGAGTAGAAGCCACATGGGTGTAGCTTCTGGTCTGGACCTCGCTGGGAGAGAACAGTGCCGGCGCCCACTTCCGACGCATCCACCTCCACAACGAATGGTTGGCTGGCATCCGGATGGAGGAGAATGGGTGCGGTGGTGAATAGGTGGCAGAGTTTGTGGAAGGCTGAGATGGTGGTTGGGTTGAGTTGGAAGGAATGGGTTGAGAACCTGGTCAGTGCAGTGAGTGGTGCTGCAACTGTACTGTAGCCCCGGATAAAGCGACAATAAACGTTCGCAAACCCGAGAAAGCGTTGGAGCTGCTTTAGTGTCCTGGGTAGGGGCCAGTGACGTACAACCTCCAGCTTCTGCGGGTCCATGGCCACACCCTGGGGCGAGATGACAAAACCCAGGAACGTGGTGGAGTGCTCGTGGAAAGCACACTTTTCCAGCTTACAGTACAGCTGGTGGGCGAGCAATCTCTTCAGAACAGCCCTAACGTGTCTGGTGTGCTCTTCGGTGGTGTGTGAGTAGATCAGGATGTCATCTAGATATACGAACACCCATCGGCCTAGCGTGTCTCTGAGAACATCGTTAATGAATTGTTGGAAGGCCGAGGGTGCTTTGCAGAGTCCAAAGGGAATGACCAGGCTCTCATAATGTCCGGTGGGGGTGATGAAAGGGCTGTTTTTGTGATATTTGAAATGTGATTTTCAAAAGACAAGTTACTGTCTAATATTACGCCCAGGTCTTTTACTGCTGAACTGGTAGTAACAGTACATCCTTCTAAGCGCAGGCTGAATTGTGAAAGCTGTTGTGTGCTGGTTTTTGGGCCAATAAGTAATATCTCTGTCTTATCTGAATTTAATAAAAGAAAGTTATTGGTCATCCAATCGTTTATGTCCTGGACACACTCAGTTAATCTAGACAACTTAGGTATTTCGTCTGGTTTAGTTGAGATATATAATTGGGTATCATCAGCATAACAATGGAAACTAATCCCATGTCTTCTAATGATGTTACCCAAGGGAAGCATGTATATTGATAAGCATGTATATACAACAGAGGTCCTAAAACTGACCCTTGTGGGATGCCATATTTCACTGGCATTACACCAGACGGTTCTCCATTTAGATCTACAAAATGGTAGCGATCAGACAGGTAAGATCTAAACCATTTTAATGCCTGTCCCTGAATACCTATATAATTTTGTAAGCGATCTATGAGAATATTATGATCTATAGTGTCGAATGCAGCACTAAGATCGAGCAGGACTAGCAATAAGATGCAGCCTTGGTCTGAAGCTAAAAACAAGTCGTTTGTAATCTTAACTAGTGCAGTTTCTGTGCTATGATGGGGCCTGAAACCTGATGGCGTTTGGTGGCGTTAAACTCAAACACCAGTTCCAGCGATGTTAAAAACACACTGCATGTCCCATCCCTGCAATCCCATTTATCCGGGAGTGCTAGAAAAACATCAGAGGGGGGGGGGGGGATTGGTGCAGGGCCACGGCCGCTGCGGCGGGCGGACCGCTAGCCAGGCCATCAACAGCCGCCTGGAGGCTCGCATTCTCCTGCTTCAGCTCAAGGCCGCGACGTCTTGGACACTTCGGCGCAGAGTATCGAGCTCCCCGGTTAGCTTATTGATGAGCATAGCATGCTGGTCAACCACATCGCAAAGGCGCGCGTGATCCGCTGGGTTTACTGCCGACGGCTCTGTCATTCTGTCATGAACTAACCCAATGATGACCAGAAGACGTAGCTTTAGCAGTTAGCCCTTTAGCGTGAATGGTAAACCCAAACGCGGTTAGAACACGAGCGGGCAGGATAATCACACGATTTGCTATAAGGACTCTCAAAACAAATGAGCAAAGGAAAGACACAATCTAACCCGCGTCCTATAAACACACACTCAGTCTGAAAGCGAACCCAAGAAAGTGAGTACTCACGTGAACTCGAACGATACCGAAGCAGCATGGGCAAAACTCAATGACAGAGCGATGTGCGGCGCCATCTTGTTTCCTTTTATGCTTTCAGGTTTGCGACGGTCTTACTTCCGGGTCCTAATGCCGGTCGGGGCTGAGTGCGCATGACAGTTTAACTGAAACATGGGTTAAACAGGACGAGTATGTAGCTCTAAATGAAGCTAGTCCTCCTGGATACAGCTACATACACCAGCCTCGGTTAACTGGTAGAGGAGGAGGTGTCGCAGTTATTCATGATGATAATCTGTCTATCGTACAAAAACACGGACACAAATTTAACTCATTTGAAATTCTTTATAGTAACATAAGTATACTTAAGTATATTAAGTCAGCTCAGTCGATTCCACTAATTATAATTTACAGACCTCCAGGGCCGTATTCTGAATTTCTTAGTGAATTTGCAGATTTCATGTCAAACTTAGTCGTTTCTGTAGACAAAGTGTTAATTGCTGGAGATTTGAATATTCATTTTGAGAATCCAGAAGACCCTCTGAGAACAGCATTTATGTCCATACTGGACTCCATAGGCGTAAATCAGTGTGTAGTAGGACCCACTCATTAAGCAGGTCACACTTTAGATTTAATAATATTCTTCGGATTAAGTATAAGAAATGTATTCACAATTCCACTGTCTGAAATTATCTCAGATCACTATCTTGTCTCAATTCAAGTGTGTCACAGTGATAATGTACGCAAAGCACCTCGCTACCATACGTATTTGACCGATCGTTATCAGTATGTAGACTTAAATGGTGATTATTCTGCATGTTCTCTAGTGGAGTTTGGCGTTCCGCAGGGTTCAGTTTTAGGCCCACTGCTTTTTCCCTTTACATGCTTCCTCTGGGCAACATAATCCGTAAGCATGGTATTAGTTTTCATTGTTATGCTGACGACACACAGTTATACAGTATGTCTCAGCAAAACCTGATGAGAAAAACCAGCTTACTAATGTTGAGCAATGTGTGCAGGACATAAGAAATTGGATGCTAATTAACTTCCTTCTGCTTAACCCGGATAAGACAGAAGTTCTAGTCATAGGACCGCATACAGCTAGGAGTAAAATCTTAGATCACACCGTAACTTTAGATGGCCTTTCTGTTCCATCAAGTGCAACAGTAAAAGTCCTCGGTGTGATTATAGATACCAGCCTTTCATTTGAAGCTCATGTAGATAATATTACCAGGATAGCATTCTTTCACCTCAGAAATATTGCCAAGATAAGAAATATATTGTCGCTAAACAATGCAGAAAAACTAGTTCATGCTTTTATCACCTCTAGGTTGGACTATTGTAATGCCTTACTGTCTGGTTGTTCAGCTAGGTGCATAAACAAGCTTCAGCTAGTCCAGAATGCAGCAGCGAGAGTCCTCACTAGAACCAGAAGATATGAGCACATCACCCCTATCCTATCTTCACTACATTGGCTCCCTGTGAAATTTCGCATTGATTTTAAAATACTACTCTTGACATATAAAGCATTAAATGGTCTCGCGTCGCGGTATCTGAGCGAACTGCTAGTGTCTTATGATCCGCCACGCCTACTTCGATCAAAGGATGAAGGCTGCTTGTCAGTACCGCATATTATGAAAACTACAGCTGGAGGCAGAGCTTTTTCTTACAAAACCCCAAAATTATGGAATAGTCTTCCAATTAATGTTCGGGACTCAGACACAGTCTCAGTGTTTAAGTCTAGGCTAAAAACCTATTTATTTAGCCAAGCATTTTTATAAATAGATCTGTCTTAGGTAAAGGAGCAGATCTGGCGGACTCATGGACGTAGAGTATTATGGTGAACTGGTATGTTTAGATGCTGTCTTCCTCACTCTCATTGATCACTCAGGTTTGTTGACGGTGAGGTGATTGTTTGCTTTAAATCTCAGTTCCCCCTCATGTTTGTGTTCCCTTCTGGCTCTCCCTTTTAGTTATGATGTCATAGTTAGTCCTGCCGGAGTCCCTGCTTGCACTCTACAGTAAATATACATTCACATTATACATTATGTGACAGTGACCATACCTAATTGCCACCTCTCCTCTTCTGCTCTTTCTCCCCCTCTTTCTCTTCCCCCTGTCTCTCTTACCCTCTCTCTGTTGAGCTACACATGTCGTTCCTGAGCTGCCAGTGATCCAGACTCCCTCTGCCCTCTGGACCTGCCTGACCCATCCTGGTTCTGGTTGGAGATCTCGTCCCATGGATGCCCCGTGTGTCTCGTCTGGTGTCTGGGGACGGTTTCACTCTACTATGAAGACGGTTCTGGCATCGACTGATGTTGACAGCTGTTTCTCTGAGGACTTGACTTGGCTGCAGTTGCTCGATAGTCCAAGACTGGAATTTCCTACAAGTCTACCTGAGTCTCCAATAACTCCCTGGACTCCAAATTAACATCAATTTACATCAACTATCATAGCTGAACTGTCTGCCACCTAACACACTGTATAAATGCAGATAATTTCCTGCTATCTGTTTCACCCAGATGAGGATGGGTTCCCAGTCAAGTCTGGTTCCTCTCAAGGTTTCTTCCTATTACCATCTCAGGGAGTTTTTCCTTGCCACTGTCGCCCTCGGCTTGCTCACCAGGGACTATCTGACCATTTTGATTCATACACATTCACATTCCATACAAACTTAAATAATTCCTTTGGTTTTGTAAAGCTGCTTTGTGACAATGACAATTGTTAAACGCGCTATACAAATAAAAGTGAATTTAATTCAATAAAATCCACAGCGCAGGTGTGTAAGTGTGAGGGGGAGAAAGTATTAGCACCCAGAGAGATGAAGTGTAATAGGAAATGGAGGAGGAATATGAGACGGTGAGGATGGATGACACTGAGCTGTATGAGGTCATGCACACTGACACACAATGACAGGTGATTTAGTGTTTTATTTGTGTGTATGTATGAGAGAGAGAGATCATCTGTAGTTTCTTAGTGATGAGAGACACACTGTTCCTTTTGTATCTCCCGTTCATTCATTCATTCATTCATCCTCCTTTTTGACTCCATCACCTTCGGATAGGTGAGCTTCCTCCTGTCTTCTCAATAAGCAAAGATGCAGATGCACCTTCTTGATCAGGATGGACATGCTTATGTCTTTGGAGATGTGGACTGCCAGGACCATGCATTGTGTGCTGTTAGTGAGGAGGTGCAGGGTCCTACAGAGGAGATGCTAAAGCTAAGGTTTAATTGATGATGATGATGATGATGATGAAGACATAGCTGCAGTCTATGACCTGTAGAAAGGTGGAGAGTGTGTGTGAGTGTGTGTGTGTGTTTCCTCCTCTTCAGTCTCTCATACTCTCCATAGCTGTCCATGTGGCAGACTCCTGTTTGCAAAGTAAGCATAGTAAGTTATAATCTGGATGCTCCAGTTGTTCTTTAACGTTTCCTGTAGAATTCTGTTTCCCCTGACCGCAGCTTTTGTCTCTGTTCCAGTGAAACATCAACATCTGCACCTTTTCACACACAACAAACGGTCAGCGTTGGGCGTGGCAGGTGTATCACACTGACTCATCGCGCCTCTGTTCCATTGTGTCTTCGGGTTGTCCGTCCATCTGTTCTGTTGAGTGTGATGTCTCAGGAACACCTGTAGAGACTTTATTTAAAACTGGCACAAAGAATCACTTGGCCTGAATGATGCATTAGGTAGATTTCAGGGTCAGAGGTCAAAGGTCAAGGTCACCATCCATGTCAGTCTTTTGACTGTAACATTGTGGGACTGTCTCGAGTGGATTTATTCAGAATTAGCACAAACATCCACTTGGACTCAAGAATGAACCGGTCAAAGGTCATGTCGGTGAAATGATGTCCCTGTTAGGAAGCTGGGGCCGTGCACAGGGTCAGCCAGGATACAGTGGCCCTGGAGCAGACAGGGTTAAGGTTCTTGCTCAAGACAACAACAACGGCAGCTTGTCGGTGCTGGGGTTCGAACACCCGACCTTCTGATCAGTAACCCACAGCCTCGAAATTTTAAGCCACCTTCGCCGCTTTTCTTCAAATCTGGCATAATGTGCACAAACCACAGAGACGCAGCCCAACACACACAAATGATCCTTTGTAAAACTGAGGCCACTTGTAATCTCAAGTCCTGTGTTTGAGCTCTGATGGACTTTTACTGATTCATACACTAAGGTGTGTGTGTGTGTGTGTGTGTGTGTGTGTGTGTGTGTGTGTACTACACTGGGTGACAAGTGCAGGAACTCTGGTGTTGTTTTTAGAACAGAACAAATCATCACAAGTAGAATGTGTAGAAGTTCTTCAGGCATCACAACGCTAATCTCTCTCTCTCTCTCTCTCTCTCTCTCTCTCTCTCTCGTGCATGCTGGGAGGTGGTGTGTGTGAGAGCGGTGTGTGGAGTGTGGTGTGAGAGCGAATGAAGCGTTTTCAAACTTTTTTGAAAACTCTTCAAACACTTTTGAGCGTTTTGTTTAAAAGCACAAACATATAATTAATATATATATTAAACATCTAACAGCGATCACGCGGCGTTATTAGCGCTAGCCCGCCGGTGTGTGTAGCTGTTGATCCGGTGGCGGGGTGCAGGGATGGCGGCTCACCCGAGCGGTGCAGTCCGTCCTCTCTCGCTCCGTCACGGGGTGCGCTGTGAGGTGAGCGCCGCGGTGTCGGTGGAGCAGGTGTTACTGGCGGTAGGAGAGTGTGTCGGATGTGAGAACATCATGTCGGCGTCGCGGATGAACAAGGCCGTGGTGGTGTTTGTTAAGGAGAGGGAACTCGTGCACCAGCTGATTGAACACGGAGTAAAGGTAAGTGGAGAACTTTATTCCGTTACTCCGCTCGGTGCTACAACAATGAAGGTCACCGTGTCGAACATTCCTCCTTTTATCCCTGATGAGGATATAGAGAGGGAATTGTGTCGATTCGGGAAGATCGTGAGCAGTATGAGGATGTTGTCACTCAACTGTAAAAACCCCGCGCTGAAGCACGTGGTGTCCTTCAGGCGTACAGTGCTCATGTTCCTGACTGAGGCCACTCTGGACATCTCATTCAGGGTCACACATGAGGGGAAATCATACATGCTGTACGCCAGCACTGGGAGCATGAGGTGCTTCGAATGCGGGGACATCGGGCACAAAAAGTTCAGCTGCCCACATAGAGCACAGGGCAGGGAGGAGGTGGGGCCTAGTGGGGTCAGGGCAGTGGGGCAGGATGGAGCGGGTTCCAGTGTGGTGCAGGGTGGTGGTGATGTAGTGCAGAGTGGGGGTGTAGTGGTGCAGGGTGGGGGTGCAGTAGTGCAAGATGGTGGTGATGTAATGGTGCAAGATGGTGGAGATGTATTGATGCAGGATAGTGCTGATGTGGAGCAGGGCGGGGGTGTAGTGGTACAGGATAGTGGTGATGTGGAGCAGGGCGGGGGTGTAGTGGTGCAGGATAGTGGTGATGTGGAGCAGGGCGGGGGTGTAGTGGTGCAGGATAGTGGTGATGTGGAGCAGGGTGGGGGTGTAGTGGTGCAGGATAGTGGTGATGTGGAGCAGGGCGGGGGTGTAGTGGTGCAGGACAGTGGTGATGTGGAGCAGGGCGGGGGTGTAGTGGTGCAGGATAGTGGAGATGTGGTGCAGGAAGCTAGTGTGGAAGTGCAGGAGAGAGGGAGCTCCGGCGGGGAGCGTGCAGGCCCAATGGTGGTGTTGGGTGGAGGGAGCTCCAGTGTGCAGCAGTCAGGTACTGCAGAGGGACAGGATGGGATCCAACCCACCACAGAGAACAGTGAAATAACTGATGGTGAGCAGATAAAAAAGAAAAGAAAAATAAGCACTCGGAACACACAGAAGGATGTAGCTCCAGCAGAGGGCTCGAACATTATGAGGGAATCAGTTGCATTGGGGGGGTTAAATAGCATGGGTGGAGCGTGCAGTATTGAAGAACTACCATCACCTTTAGAGCAAGATGATGATTTCATAGATGAGGACTATGAAGAAGACAGGTACTCTGATATATCAGACATCAGTGTGTCACATTTTGGGGGAGATCAGCAACTCTACACACTCGAGGACATTAAAGAATATTTGAAGAAAACGTATAAAAAAACTATTAACATCGAAGACCATTTCAAAAATGTCAAAAAATTTATAGCATCAGTGGCACATTTACAGCGTACCACAAACTATGACCATCTGAGTAAGAAAATGAGATGGCGATTAAAAGATCATATAAAGAAATGGCAGCGTTTTCATTCCAAGCAAAAATGAACACATCACACTGGGTGCTCTCTGTCCTCCAGACTAAACTACATCACATGGGTGTTGTTTCTTTGGTTACAGCTGTTCTCATATGCCTTTCTTTCCTTTTACCTCTTTTATTCATGGATAGGCTAAGAGTAGGCACTTTAAACATCAATGGGGGCAGGGATAGGAAAAGACAAGCTGTAGTAATACAATTTATTAAACAGAAAAACATAGATGTCGCTTTCCTACAAGAAACACATAGTGACAAAGACAACATGATCGAGTGGCAGATGAGGTGGGAAGACCAACTCTATTTTAGTCATGGGACAAATTTTAGTGCCGGGGTGGCAATTTTATTTTCAAAAAGACTAAAAATAAATGTAACTAAAAGCATTGAGATCGAGCAAGGCCGTGTTTTAATGGTACAAGCTGAAATTGAAGGGCAAAATTTTTTATTTACCAACGTCTATGCCTCAAACAAAGGAAGTGAAAGAGCGAATACATTTCATAAAATAAAAGACGCAATTACACAACACAGTAACAACCACATTGTAGTCATGGGTGGAGACTGGAACTGCACAGTAGATTTTACAGTAGATAGGAACGCAGAAGAACCGCACTCTCAATCTTCTGAAGTCCTAAATAACATAATTAAAACATGTAGACTAGTAGACCCCTGGAGAGAAATGAACCAGGGGACAAAACAATATACATGGATAAAAACCACTGAAGAAAGAATAAGCGCTGCAAGACTGGACAGATTTTACGTTACAAAAACTCACAGAAACAAAATTTTAACGAGCTCCATTCATCCTAGTGGCTTTTCTGACCACCACATGGCTATAATAGTTTTTACACTGCCTGAAAAAACAAAACCTCGCTTTTACTGGTGTTTTAACTCAAAACTGCTCCAAGATCAAAATTTCTGTTTTAAATTCTTAATCTTTTGGGAGGAATGGAGAGGAAGGAAAGGGGATTTCACATCCTTAGGCACATGGTGGGAGGTGGGGAAAGTACAAATTAAAATATTCTGTCAACAATATACAACACAAACAAATGCAATAAATAAAGGCGCAGTTGAAAAACTAGAGAGGGATATAACAAACCTAGAAAATGAACTAATTGAAAAAAACGAAGGTGAAAAAAGAAACTCTTTGGAACAAAAAAAGAAGACATTAAGCTCCTTTTTACACGAACAGGCCAAGGGAGCCCTCATCAGATCACAAATCTCCAACATCAAAGACATTGATGCCCCAACCACCTACTTCTTCAAACTAGAACGGAAAACCCGACGACAAAACCAGATGATGTACTTAAAACGTCCGGATGGCAGCACAACCACATCGTGCGAAGAAATGAGAAGGATCGCAGTGGATTTTTATAAAGATCTTTACCGCAAGGAAACCACTGACCCGCAATGCAGCGAGGAGATAACAAACGAACTACCAAAACTAACAGAAGAACAAAAGGAAGACTTGGACATTGAACTACAGGAACTACAGTAAAACAGCTCTCTACTGGTCGAGCACCGGGCATTGATGGACTCCCAGCAGAATTTTACAAACATTTCTGGGAAACACTGGGAACAGATCTACATGAAGTTTTTAACTGGTCTTTTAACAACGGGAAACTACCTACAAGCTGCACACGGGCGGCTTTATCTCTGCTTCCAAAAAAAGGAGACTTGGGTCTTTTTAAAAAATGGAGACCTGTGGCTCTTTTATGCACAGACTATAAAATCTTATCGAAGTGTTTGTCAAACAGACTAAAAGAATATATAGGTGAAATAGTACACACAAGTCAAACTTACTGCATATCTGGACGCACAATAATGGACAATGTTTTTACAATACGTGACATGATAGAACTGTGCAAAATGAACTCTTATGACTTGGGTTTTTTATCTTTAGACCAAGAAAAAGCTTTCGATAGAGTAGACCACACTTACTTATTTAACACATTAAAGGCATTTGGAATGGGAACAAGGTTCACAGCGTGGGTCAAGCTTTTATATACAGATGCTGTTATTATACTCAAAGTTGGAGGAGGGCTTAGCTATCCTTTCAAAATACAAAGAGGGATCAGACAAGGGTGTCCACTATCAGGGCAATTATACAGTTTGGCCATTGAACCTCTTTTACACCAATTAAGAAAAAACATGAATGGGTTAGCAGATTATGGGATAACAAACAAAGTAGTGACATCAGCTTACGCAGATGATATAATGGTTTTTATCACCAAACAAGAAGACATGAATGTCCTCTCCAATACCCTAAAAAAATATCAGGCCGCATCCTCTGCACGTGTCAATTGGAGCAAATGCGAAAGCTTAATAGCAGGTCAGTGGCAAGAAAAACAGGTTCCCAAACTCCCAGAGAACATGCAATGGGGAAAAACAGGCATCAAATACCTGGGAATATACCTAGGGGACGAAAACTACAGGCAGAAAAACTGGGAGGGATTGGTGGAGAAGGTAAGTGCAAAGTTGTCAAAATGGACCTGGGTCCTGCCCCAGCTATCCTACAGGGGGAGAGTACTGGTTGCCAACAATTTGGTCGCCTCGATGCTGTGGCATAAGTTCACAGCTCTGGAACCACCGGAAACAACAGTCAGAGAGATTCAGAGAAGGATGGTGGACTTTTTCTGGAACGGGCAGCACTGGACACGAGCACAAGTTCTCTACCTGCCGACACAGGAAGGAGGCCAGGGATTAATCGACCTACAAAGCCGAATAAAAACATTCCGTCTTCAGACAGTGCAAAGACTGCTCTACGAGAAAGAGACAACATGGACTCACACAGCATGTCAGTTACTTCAAAAAGTCGAGGATCTAAAATATGACAGACACTTGTTCATCATGAACTTAGACGAGATCAACACATCTAAAACATTAAAGTTCTATCAGACAGTTTTAAAGGCGTGGTCTTCACTCTTGAAAATCAGCAGAACAGGAGACCAGCCACGCCTCTGTGTAAACCAAGAGCCCCTTTTTAGCAATCCACTGATTCCAGCAACAATCCTGACATCCAAGAACCTACGTCAGTGTTTCCAAAAAGCCGGAATTATGAAACTTGGGGACTTGAGGGCTGGTGGAACTTGGAAACCCACAACCATGCTTGCAGAAGTGACGAAAATCCAGTCTCAACGAATACTGCAGAAAATAATGAGAGAAGTGATCCTAGCGCTGCCTCCAGAGTTTAAGGAGACCTTAGAACGGGACTCCGGAGGGGACCAGCAACCTTTCCCCCTTCTCTCCATCTCTGCAGCAGCAGAACGAACAGAAACCGACGGAGGAATACTGACTTTCAAAATACCACAACTGACAGACTTTGAAAACGCCACGAAGAAAGCCTTATACACTGCTACTGTGAAGGTGATCCATCAGAACTCTCTGGCCGGGGTAAAGGAGTCGAGGTGGTCGGATCTGCTGGCATCGGGCTCTTCCCCATGGGGTAGCTGGAGGTCCCTGTACAAACCCCCTACAGATGATCTGCAGTGGAGAATAGTGCACGGGGCCGTGGCCACAAACAGACACGTAGCACATATCGACCCCACCATAACTACAACATGCCCTTTCTGTGGGAGAGAGGAAACTATAGAGCACCTCTTTTTAAGATGTGAGAGGCTAAGGCCAATGCTCAATACCTTAAGGGAATGGACAACAAGTTTTGAGCAAGCCTTAACAGAAGGCATGTATATTTTTGGCCCAAAATACTTAGTCGCGAACAAAAAAAAGATCTGCATAATAAACTTTTTAATTGGCAAAGCAAAACTGGTCACATGGCTCACAAGAAAAAATAAAATAAAAAATGATGGCACCCTAAACCCAGAAATCATGCTCAAAATTCTCGTCAAAACAAGACTAAAAATTTAATTCGCATATGCAACAATGACACACAAGCTGCAGGATTTCTATGAAGTTTGGGGACAAGAGGAAATTTTGTCTCTGTCTACTGTACCCCCCCTTTGTATTTTATTTATCTATATTTTGCTTTACACTTAGTCATGAATGCTAGAATTGTTCTATAAAAAAAATAAATAAATAAACCCTGGTATTAGGGTCAAATACTGTATGTACATGAATATGTGTGTGTGTGCGCGTATATGTGTGGTTTTGTATGCATATAGATGTGTACGTGTGTGTGTGTGTCTGTATGTGTGCATGTATGTATATATGTATATATATATATATATAATTGTGTGTGTGTGTGTGTGTGTATATATGTATATATATGTGTACAAATACGTGTAGGAGTGTAATACATAGACGTGTGCATGCATGTGTACATAGCTGTTCTGTTGTTTTTTATCTGAATACTTACTTTTTTACATGCTTTTTTATCCTTACTAAATAAGATGAATATGACATGATTGTTTCATAATAAAAGACACTTAAAAGTCAAAGTCAAAGTCTCTCTCTCTCTCTCTCTCTCTCTCTAACACGTACACCTATACCGAATGGCAACTACGCTAATTCTCCCCATCTGTTCTGTATTTCTCTACCCATCCCGAGGCATCGGGAGATTTTTCCAGCTTCAGTAGACAAAGGCCGACCCTGCGAGGTTCCTGAGGCATCCAGAGAAGGACCAGCTCCAACTGGATTCAGCTTTATGATGGAGCTACACATGCTGCTCCTGTGCTTCCAGTGATCCAGACCTCATCTGCCCTCTGCACCTACTGACTCGTCCCTATGCTGAACTGGTCTTCATGACAATTTAAATAATTTCTGTCATATTGAATTTTCACCTGCACAACACACAAGATGTTATATCATTTCTATCTGTTATCGCCCAAATGAGGATGGGTTCCCTGTTGAGTCTGGTTCCTCTCAAGGTTTCTTCCTAATGCCATCTCAGGGAGTTTTTCCTTGCCACCGTCGCCGTCACCCTTGGCTTGCTCATCAGAGACATTTCATTCATTCATCTCATTATTATCTGCACATTTCTCTCACACATCCACACTTCCAATTATTTTCTTTTCTATAATTATTATTATTTGTTTTTATTTATTTATTTTCTATTA